>BLKR01009308.1:0-134826 GCA_011170035.1 Teleogryllus occipitalis
TTTGTTTTGGTGAAAGCTTGCAGAGAGTAAGCCCACTTACGTGTTTCATACACATATTTGAACATCATAATCCTCATTCACTCACTGGCGATGTGCGCTGATCATTTACAATACATAAATGTTCACTTGACACAGCATCATGCTTGAGGCCTCTTTGGGCGAAAATTTAAAAGTTTAAATTGCAAATATCCCAAGTAATCCTCTTTCCTAAAGTGGAGACTGCATATAGTGGCATGCTGTACGTTAAATTCGTCTGCACGCTTACAAACATGAATCCATTTTCTTCTCAGAATGGGATCTTGCGGAAACGAATGATATACTACATCACTTCCTTTAGTTTGTTGATTGTAGTTTTCACAAACTGCCACTGCACAATTCGGCATATTCACAGAATATTATAAAATTTGTGACTTAACCTAACCTCAACTTGTAAACACACGTCTCACACAAGCACTCCAAAACACCATCTTTTTCACTGACACTCTAAAAAAGCTTTAACTTAATGTTTTATAATTAAATCCCGATCATGTATATTTTCGGTATCACCAATACTTCACGAAACGCGACCAAACCGCAAACAACCAACACATAGCAGTATTTCACTCGACAAGTTGCTTACCACAAGACCAACATACAATCCTCATACCACATGGCACATATTGATATATTTCGCTTTATTTAACGTGGCGCCTCAAGGTCACGAGCTTGATGAAGAGTGGAACACTGTCACCCAATCGTGAGCTTCGTTACGATTTAAATTTTTAGTATTGGAGCTATCGATTGGTTGACAATGTCCCCAACTCCTTCCAGGTCGTGAACTTGAGGCGTCACGTTAAATAAATCAAAGTACATCTAACAAAATGGAAACTATCGTAGGCCAAGCTTCAGAGTATGCTAGATACAAGTGGTAATGTTTACATAGTTCTTTGCCTTTTGAGTACGTGACGATTTGTGGTGATTTTTTCCGTGTGTACGTAGGTTCAAGTGACTTATAAGTGTTAGTGACGATTTATGAAGTCGAACTACTTACTAATTTAGATAAGCAACAATCATAATTCTGTTTAGTAGTTTGAGTCCAGGAACAAGCTTATCTAATCGTGTTGTGCCCCGGGGTGCAAGTCGAACTACCGCAAAATATCGGATACAACTACTTTTAAATTTCGTAAAGATAAATAATAAGATAGTTCTTTAATCTTCTCTTCTTTTTTCTCTAAAAGATAATTCTTTGAGAGAAAAATGGTTGAAATTAATTCACATGAATAATTTTAAAGTGAAGAAAAATTTGGAAGTGTGTGACATTTTGAACTAAAGTTTGTGGTTAAAGAAGACTTTTGCCCTGTTGAAAATGGTGTTCCTATAATGGTGTCCGGTGAGAGGTTCCCAAATTAAGATGTGATACGTGTCGGTCCCCAATCAATCGTTGAATCATACACTGTAAGTTCCTAAAGAGACGAAAACACCTGAAGAACGTATGCAGCAACTCCTTGAAAGAGGTGAAGCGATTTTCTGAGCTTGGTGTGAACAAGACAAAATATCACATTTTCAAACATTCAAAAGAGAAGTGCAAAATAAATTTTTTTTCCATTCAATTTCGGTGAAGGATGAATATGTTGCATTTATTAAGATGCGCGATGATTCATTTTGTAATGTCCCTTCAGTTACTGTATTTTAAAATTTCGAGTGCATTTGAAGTACACGTTTTTTATAAGAATGTGTTTGCCTTCAGAAACATTTAGTTGGATTTTACAATCTGAAGTAAATGGTGATTTAAAATGCAACAAATGGACCGTTTTTTACTCTTTGATAAGTCATTTAAATAGTTTTAAGGTGTGTGACAAAGTGAATATTAAAAAAAAAGTGTAATTTGGATGAAGTGTGAGTGTGGTGTTGAACTGGCATTATAAATGCGTGTTAAAGTGTTAGCTAATATTTTTTACTAACAACTATGGGAAGATATGAAATGAAAAGAATTCGTCAAGAGAACTTGTCAGAAAATAAGTAAATCAGAAGAGAAAAAATGAAAAAAGTGCTGGAGAGAAAGTTACAAAACACAAATCATTAAAGCTCAGCTGCAAGTTACTCTCAACACTTAACAGGTGATTTAAAATTATTTTTTTCTTTAAACATGATGCAGATTAATAACAAGTTATAATTAATGTTAATATTTTTGATATGCGTATTAATTAGCCTGTGAAATCAGTGGTGGTTTTAGTGAGGTTCTCTCAGAGGATTCAATCAGGTCAGGATTTTTCCATCGAAAATCACCATCCCGATACGTATAATTTTATTATTGCGTCATTGTCTGGCTTTGGCCGCCAACTAATTGTGTTCCCAAGTCCAGATTTAATTCCCCCGCCAGGATTACTATATATAATTTAATCATATTTTACATCATATGTATATTTATTTCTTTATTGTATAACTATTGTTTTCAGTATTAAACATGCTGAATTTATACATTGAACAATATTACTATTAGTTTTAAAGTAATGTTCTCTATGAGCCATTACAATGACCGTAGTAACTAACTTACCCCACTATTGCAGCCATCTTGAATTCTGCATTATGGTCTGAGGTATTGTAGTTGGTCTTGCTTAAACTAAACCGAGCAGCCAGCTACCGCTCGCCCAATTCCGAACACCTGATGTATTCGGCGAATGTTCGCTTCCTTTAATGTGTCATTGTTATAGCCCTCTGGCAGCATGTTTTTGCAACTTTTAATGCTAATCAATTGTTTGATTAGCACTAACCGATGTCTGTACCTATAACATTCGTCGTAGTAATCATATTCATTAGGTGTCAGCAACAACAGCTCACAACCAAAAATTCATATACATGTACATTATTTTACAACACTGCCAGATGACATTAAACGATTAAAATTGAAACACAAGCCTAAGTCCACCGGCCTGATTTGCCGAAGTCGCTAAGGCTGAGGAGCCGTAGCTGCCTCATGCTTTAAAGGTCGCGTGTTCGAATCCCGCGCGGGGCATGTATGTTTGTGTGTCGGTATAAGAGCTCCTCTACAGTTACTCTCAATAATACTTACAGTGATCGCTATATGACCTTTGTAGTTGGAAAGCGACCTTAGTAAGTAATAAAGAACAGCTCGAATGCAAAGTAATTCTTTTGTAACCGTTTCTATACAGAGACTATATCGAGTAGGAAAGATAATGTATTAAAATATATGAGACTATATCAAAAAGGAAAGTAATATTAACTTTAAACTAGTGGTGATACCAAAATACATACTTTCTCGCATTGTTTCTAAATGCTACGCAATATTATAGTTCTACATAACCTAGTAAAAAATGCGAAAGTACATAAACCAGCGAATTTTTTTTCCACCCCGAGACCCGAACTCAGATCAAGCGCCCCCCCCCCACAAGGGCCGTATCGGTGAAATTCTGGCAGTGGTTTTCAAACCGATTCATGTAAAAAAAACCCTAAACAATTAAAATATATAACAGAAACTCCCAAAGCCTCCAGTGCGTTCAGATCAATCAAGGAAAATCAATTTTGGAAAAAATCGGCTGTACGGTTTAAGCGTCACAGTTCTTCACAGACGGACTGATAGCTGTTAGGTTGATAGGTTGTTTAATTAATTGCACTACAATGACACTAGTTGATGCCCTGTGACATCTCTCCCGGCCAGTCGTCAAGGATATCTAAGTCGGTTCCATGGATAGTGTAGATATTGTAGTTAAATTTCATGTCGACAAATTCATTACTTCACTTATACTTAGGTTTTTCTTACGAGGCATCTGAGGGTATTATCTCCCAGATGGAATATGGCATGGTCTTTCGCGTCTTTCTCGGTCGTGCCGCTAGAGTCCCTTGATCTGCAACATTGCTACTGTTGCATTGCATTGGTCTGTTGCATTGCAACATTGCTACTGTTGCATTGCATTGGTCTGTTGCATTGCATTGGTCTGTTGCATGCGGTCGCGATCATGCGACATCTTGCGGCAGGACCGAGAAAGAAGCAAAAAGTCGTGCCATATTCCATTTTGGAGATAATACCCTCAATGACACGTTAGAAAAAAACAAGTATAAATCGGTTCATACAGATGCATAGAAAGACAACTATTGATTTGATGTGACATACGTTTTACAAATCCAACTAGAGGTGCTACAGAATGGCACAGACTTTCTCGTAGCAAATTTTTCTAATTTCCTTGGTGTGGACTGGCTTTAAGGTCTTGCTCAATTCTCTGGGCAGCTGCCATGTATCGTTGCACAAAGTCCATTTTTTTAAAATTTTCTCAACATTTCGGTTCCTTAATACCAGAATAGAAATATTACTTCAAGAATATTAAAGAAGAGTAAAACCTCGTCCTAAATAGACATTTTTATTGGATAATTTGAAGCAGTTTTTAAGAAAATGGCGATTAAGAGTTACTGTAAATGCCTAAGTTGAAGTTCTTTTTCACAGGAATCTGTTCAGATTTCGAAAAACTTCACTGAAAGTCATTTGAAGCACTTCCACTCAGAAAAGCAATAATGTATACAAATCGATGGAAATGTGCATATTAACAGCGTGAGACATATTTAAAAAAAGTACATTTGTGTAATTTTTGAAAAAATAAAAGAATACACCAAAATACACTTCACTTCATATTAAACAATATCATTACTACTATCCACTGGAAAAGTTTGAAGAAAAATTTGGAGCCGTTTTTGAGAAAATGGCGTTTGAGCGTTTCTGAAAATGCAGAATTTGGGGCTCATTGTAACAGAAAACTTGAATTTTCGAGAAACTTTATATGACATTATTTAACGCACATGAACTCATAAGTACAAGAACGTGAAGAAATCGCCTCTAATGTAAATATTACCGACGTGGGAAACAAGTCAAAAAAATTACATTTTGGAAATTTTTGAAAAAACAAAAGAATGAAGCAATATGGTGTTTATGTCATCGTGTAGGGTACATGTGGCACTAACCCTACCAAAAAGTTAAAGAAAAAATTTAGAGCTGTTTTTGAGAAAATCTTGTTTTACTTTTTTAAATTGCAAATTTTGCACGAAAACTACTAAAATTTTCAAAAGAATCTACATGACCTTTATGAAAGAACTATTTATGGATAACAAATTTCATTTGAAGGAAAAATCTCTCTCTTCAATTTTGTATTTGTAGGAAGACGAAAAAATTCAAACTTTTGCAATTTTCGATAATTCAGAGTTAACCGTGAAAGTTGGACCTATGCCACCGTTATAAGTGTATTTTACTCTATTCTTACAAGAAATTTAAAGAAAGAAATTTGGAGCCGTTGTTGAGAAAATTTTGAAAATATCCGGGGTTATCATGTAAAGTACCCCCAAATTTTAAAGAATGTTTTTCAAAATTTCAAAGCTTCAACCAAAGTCGGGTGGACAGGGGTTTCTTCAATTCTGAAAACATTCTACGCATGATTTAGGCGTTAGTAGTGTTCACAGACAGACGGCAGAGAGACGGACGGACGGACGGACGGGCGTTTTGAAAAAAACATTGTTTTCGGTATCAGGGGACCCCAAAACATGTATTTCCGTTAAAATCTTGAATTCAATTTTCCGCTGCATTACATAACTTTCTCTATACTACGTTTATTACTTCGTATATACGTATGTATACGAGAAAGTAAAAAGAGAGTTGAAAACTTGTTTAAAAGTTGAAAATACGAAAAGTACATACAGACACTTCCAGTTTATTTATCTTATCTTGATTGATTATATACGTGAGTAGAATTGCTTCAAATGATTTTCAATAAAGTATCTGGAATTCTCGATAGTTTTCTGCGGCAACAGAGAATTGTGACAAATATCGCTGAGCGGGGTTCGTACCAGCGACCCTTCCCTCCGAAACGCTGAGTCCGTACACGACATTTAACAGCTTCGGCCACTGGCGTTGGACAGGGAATTTGCACTTCTGTAACAGTCATAAGCGAATGGTTGTTTCAGTTCTAGCATTAGGCTACCGAAAAATTGAGAAAAATGTGAAAAAAATGCTCTTTTGGCGGCAAAAGATGGCAGCTGGAAAGAGAATAAGACATAATCCAAAAGCTAGTCGAGACTAACGAGATTCGAAAACTAATTAGAGCAAGAAAGTCTGTGCCATTCTATAGCACCACTAGTTAATTTATTTATTTGGCGTACGCTGTTACATACGTGAAGAAACTTTAATGAAAATATTTCGTGCGGGTTTTGAGAAAATAATATTTTTGGAAATTGCATCAAATTCAGATATTAATTAGGCGAAATCAGCTCGTTTTTTTCAAAAATTTGTATATGACCTTTTTTAATGAGCTGATTTTTTACGACAGACTTTGTTTAAAGCAAAAAATCGCTATCTCCAATTTTGTAGTTTTGAAATGTTTACGTTTTTTGGCATTTTCGAAAATACAGAGCAATAGCCGAAAATGGGACTAGTACCATATTTTTCACCGTCCCTTATTACGTATGAGGAGAAAATTTACAGAAAAAAATTGGAACGGTTTTTGATTTTTTTTTTAGAAATTGCATTAATTTCAGACAATAATTAAGCGAAATCAGCTCATTTTCTCTAACAATTGTACATGACCTTTTTTAAAGAGACGATTTTTTTACAACAGACTTTGTTTAATGCAAAAATCGCTATCTCCAATTTTGTAGTTATCAAACGATCACTTTTTGGGAAAAAACGGAACAATAGCCGAAAATGGGACTAGCACCATATTTTTACCGTCCCTTATTACATATGAGGAGCAAATTTATAGAAGAAAAAATTGCCAATTTTTCGTGCAATATTACCAGGAAACCTCATATTTTCGAAAAATTGAACATGTACTTATTTAAATATTTGTCTTTAAGGAACAGATTTCGTTAAGGCAAAAATCTCTATTTTGAATATTATCATTGTAGGAAGACGCCCCAAAAGCCACACCTTGTGAGTCAATGTCCCAATCTCACTCACGTTTTCCGTCTATTTTCCCTGATCTTTTGAGCAAATGCTGAGATGGCCCTTGTTTAGATTTCAGGCAGAAATATAACTTCACTATCTGGGCACGTTTTCTAGAGTTCAGGGGAAAATATAGTTATTCAAATTATCGTTCATGTTCTCGCGGCAGTAAGCAGATTCTTTCGAGTGGCAAGATAGCCCAACTCTTTGGCTGATTTATCTTTGCATATATTTTTATTACATGGGAGCGAATAGTTTATTCATTCTTGCAAAAACGCTCCTTTCCTTCTGTATTCAGAATTCAACTTGTACATGGGTTAGGGTAGGGATCCTAGAATTTAAGAAAACGTGCACAGAAAAAAACCTTTATTCCATAGTACGACGCACATTTTTTAAGTGTTTTAGACTTTATGTTCAGGCAGTAATCAGCTAAATAAATTGGTATCTGCCTTTACGTTTTTACGTTAATTGCTATGTGTAGGTGACAGTTCTCATGTTCATTACTAACGAATCCAAGGTTAGATGGAGAGAAGTCTAAATGGGAGTGTAAAAAATGTATTTTTTCGAACCCTCCTTCAAAATCCGTATTTGGCAGAGCAAAGGTGAGCTTTGGCGGCCTAGACCAAGAATGAATTTTAGAGGACGATTACCACGGCAACGTCAAGTAAACAAGACAATGTACAAATCACTGTTGACACATTGGCAAAAAATATTTATTCTTGTTTTGAATACAGAATGTTTTTAACTTATTTATTGTTAACATTTATTTTAAAAACACAATCTGATATATTCTGAAATATTATGCCTGGAACTGTTACGTCTTCTGGGCATTGAGCACTTGTGCTAGGAGTTTCAGCAGAAATTGAAGTAGTCTCAACTCTAACTGAAGAACATCCTAGCTATTTCGTTTTTATACTCCACCGAATCTTACAGGTATACTTCAGCTACTACTATTGTGCAAGTAAATTTTGTTATCTTACCCAATTAAATTAGCTTTACATATGAAATTGTAATACCTTTTCGTAGAGGTAAGCTAGCATAGTTGTTTATTTACCACCGTTACATGTTTCTCTCTTTTTCATTTTTAAACGAGTCCATACTCTCTTTCGTATGAATCCTTTGATTTTTGTGGAAGTAAACTCTCAGTAGCAGCTTCAGCTTCCCCAATTATAATCTCTAATATCGCACTCCATACTTACGAAACAAATCGCCAAAACTAACCGCAAATTCTACACACTTTAAAAATTGTGACAGTACTGACAACTTCAGAGACGATAATGTAGAACATCTGCATCTATACGACGAAACCGCATAGTATAAATGTGATCTCTAAAAATCCAAACCTAAAATTGGGAGGTGAGTATGCGAAAAATAGTATGCATCTCGGCCGAAATTGAATGATTTTGGACTCAGCTCCGCTCCGGTTAGTAAACACCTCATCTAATGTTATATTTCGCCCTTGATACATAAATATTGAAGAGGCGTTTTACATCCCATAGCTACGTTGTAATCATGCGATTTACGAAGTCAATAGTCATTTTTAGCACTATGGTTGCTCATAAACTTGGCACAAGAACGCATCCCAAGCTGCTTTTTTACAATCGCTCATCATTTCTTCGAAATCGCGAATGTTTCTCAAGAAGAGAGCCAGTAAAGTATAATTTTTACTTTTGAATCACTCAGTGCATGAAACTTCATTCATAATAATTGGAAACTTTCACTTTCTTTGTCCAGTGCCTTTGCGAAATGTTATTATTCCTAATTTTATGTGTAGTGGAGTTCGCAAAATGATTTTTCCTGTCAATCAAGGGTTGGTGAGAGCAGCTTTTTTTCTCCAGGCATATAACATTCTCGCCGAGGCCAGTGTTTGTTTTCGTAATACTTTTCCCTCGCCCTACTGTCCAAGTACACAAGAAATAGCAGAATTTTGACAAACATACTACCTGCATTCCTAAGAGGACACCATTTCCTTGAGATCATCACAGATTTTCCATTAATGTTCATTGTAACAAATACTGGTAAGTATATCAAACCAATGTTTTCATTAATTTCCTTTCTTTCAGCTACATGGGCAGCCGGTATAGATGGTTTTATACGAGTATTTCCGTTGTGAAATAGCATTGTCTTCAAGCTTGCTTTTGAAGCGTCTATGAACAGCCGTCAACCTTGCGCAACTTTTTCTACCCCCATGTTACCATGAGATTTTTGATGTTGCAGTAAACTAGTTTACCAAATAGAAAAGAAAAAAAATTAATTCGACGTATTCTGTACTTCGCGCTGGAAGGTTCCACCCACCTTTTTTTCTTGATCCTAATAGTTCAGCGTGCTTTTTCGACAGGTTCATATCTCGAACTAAATCATTTAATTTTGTCATGAAGTGTGGTGTCTTCCTCTCCGACTGAAAGTCATGGTCTTTCGCACTAAAAATACTATAAACGTAGCTTCTTTCTGAGATGCACGTCTTCCTCGAGTGACCATTGTAGGGGTGGCATAGGGACAGGAATTGAGCCATAGTGTTCTGCTGTCCTAATTGCGGAATGTTCATGTGGATATGACAGTATGTTTTGATTTCGTAGAGAACCCCTTTACATTCGTTAAACAAAAGTAAGAGTTAAATGGTCTTTGGGTTCTCGCCATTTGGGCACAGCGAATGGCCTAGAAGAATGAGTACCCTGCAACTATCTGCGTAAATATCTCGAGCAACTATTGAAACATAAATGGGAGTGTCCACTGTTTGTCCTGAGAACTTCTCATTTAAAATAAAATTCGTAACCTTTTTTACTATCGGTGTGAGCTTCTCTATGATTTCGTATTGTGCTCCCCACGAACGCAACAAAAGAGATATGGCGAATTTACACGCTCACGAGCAGTGTTGGATCCGGGGGTGTGGGGGTGGCATGGGGGCCATGCCCCCCCGAAAGGCCTAGAGTTTTCGTTTGTTACCTTTTATTTGGCAAAATTGATTTAAATATTTGTTGGAACTATTTAAAAAATATTGTACAGTATCGTACACACAATACAAAAATAATATACATTATAATAAAAATTGTTATTTTTTTAACAAAAATCTATGATCGGCTGGATCCGCCCCTGCTTACGAGGCATATTGGAAACGACTCATGTCCACGAATGATAACACACAAACGCGTATTGGAAGAATCTCACAATTTTGAAGTGTATTAATCTTAACACTCCCTCTAAGAACTTGACATGATCATTATTCTCGACGTGAAACAATATTTCTGCGATGCTCAGCCTTCACACTAACCTTGGCGACACAATCCCCACTATTCCACGCTTCTAGAACACTTGAAAGGGAAATATAAACAAAGGTTAAGGCTCATGTTTATTATACAGTAGGGTGCTAAGTTGTATGTTATGACATTGCAGCAGCACCAAGCGCTGAGTTAACGCACTAGGAAAACCAACACAATTTGCGTCCCGTACTTAACATTTAAACCCGAAATTTCAGAACATAAGGAAAACGTTACCTGATGGTTTTAACTAAAGTTTATTTATGTATTCAGGGCATCGACATCTGTTATAACGTGTTTTCACGCGACAGATTTCATGGTTCCTAGATGTAATTGGTTAAGTGGTGTTGGGGTTAGAATACAAATGTGTCAATAAAGATGCCTTTACCAACTATATTATGTTAAAAATACTGATAAGTATATTTTTCATTACTACTCGTTATACAGACTATTCCGTTAATTAAATTTCAGTCAATAATGTTCAGTTGATTGATTCCGGGCACGACAACGGCTAAGGTCATTTGCCCCGTAAGTGTAGTGTGTGTTTTTCCTCGAGAGGTGGCGGTGATCTTCCCCGCTGGATGGTGAGATCCGGCCCGACTTGCCTGTCGGCTAGCGAGGTTTTCCCCCAGCCAGATACCTCCCACAAGCGGGGCACCGCCCCAGTCGGGACACGCTCTAAGCTCCCGATAAGTGAGGTAGTGAAGTGCATGTGTGTGTGTGTAAGTGGTGAGGACAAGAGAAAGGCAAGATCGCGCGCGCGGTCCGTTTGTTGGGGAACTGCTCCAGCATTCGCCTGGTATTTATCGGAGAAACCACGAAAACTATCAATCAGAACAGTCGGCCACTAGAATTCTCCTCCAGACAGAGACTGGACTCGAACTACCTAGCGTCGAAAATCCTGCCACCGTCAGAACAAGAACGTAGGACCTCCCGGTAAGAGGCACTGCAGTGACATCAGCTGATGCCTTGACCCACCTCTCCCGCTCAATAACGATCAAGAATTCAGACCATACAACCTAATCAGAAATGAATAATGCATAGTAACTTTTCATTACCTCATCAGAAGTGGAAATTTTGCTGTTCCGTTAACAAAAATACCTTACAAAATTGAAGTTATTAAAATGAGACATTTCCTAGTGGATAGAGTCCATATTACATTCAAAAATATTTCTTCAGGAAACGAGTGGCATTTGTTTATAAAACAAAATTCGTAAGATGTAATTTAATTAATGAATTTACTAATCTATAGTTTTTGGAAAATTAAACATTTTAATGACATAAAGACTAGTTTCTTTACTAACACCAACATATTGTGTGGCCAAGGAAAAATTGAGGTATAAGAGTGAAGTTGATATGCATCATTTACATAATTAGCATGAGTCAAATTATAAAAATATTATAGAAATTTACTTGCGAGATTTTTTTTGGGTCTCTATTAATGACCAAAACTTCTTGGCCTAAGTTGTGCAAATAAATCAGACATCACCATAATGTGTGTGAATTGGCATTATTGCTTGACATGCTTCCTCAGTTTCTTTGTTAGAATATTGTTCGTCGCGTGGTAAATTACTATCTCTGATAAAACGAAATTAATTCTTTAAGAGCTGTAATATTCAGTCCCTCAATAAAAAAAATATAATGAGAGATATTTATATTTCCAAGTCGCACAGTCTTCTGTAATTCTTTGTGCCAGGGAAAATGATTTTGCACTCAAAATGTAAAGATGTTTAATGGTTTTGAAAAATAAGACAATTGTTTATTTTTTAAAGCCACTCAAAATGCATACCTTTTGTAGTGTGTGTGTAATATATTAAACAAAATTATATACTGCTAAAGAGAAAAGTCGTTACAATTTAAATGCTCGTAATGCTTAAAAAGTGAATTTATCTTTCCTCTTACTACTTCAATTGCATTTTCATTTACCGTGAACTGTTGATTTAACACCCACAGTGGCGAGGCGTGGTATTTTTGTGTAGTCATTGTAAGATGTGTGGAATATCTGGGTCTATTTGTCTGAAGCTACTGGGAGATAGAGTACTTGAAATATTTTTCATGCATCTTTGAAACTCTCAAACATCGCTTTTTTCTGATATTATTTCTCCACATTCTTTTCAATAAATCTTCTGAATAGCGTAAGCCTATATTGAAATTGCCATAGAATTCTTCAGTTCGTTGTTCCTGTCACCACGGATGCAAGATACAAGTTTAACGGTGGAGGGGAATGAAAATTCATTGGATTGCGATCAGAATGATAGTAGAGTGCAGTATGCTCTTGTTAAAAAGACAAACCTTATGGTCTTATTACTAAAACAGCTAGATGAAATAGATTCAAATTCTACCCGCGGATAGAAGAACGCTTCATCTTTCGATTAATAATATAAAATGGGTCTGTTTAATGCGTCACGTATCCCTCTTCCTGCGTCAGGTCGCATTGTCAGATTACTTAGAACAGGGATATCGGGAATCGCTTAACTCGCGGGTATTTTCCGTTTCAAACATGATTTTCACGCAAACTTTGAAGTTTCTTTATGATCTGATTAGAAGCGTCAAGTCTAGTTGAAAATCATGAATGATTTTGCATACGAAATTTAAAGTGCCCAGAACACAAAAATCTTCCGATAATTTGTGGTTTAAGTCTAGTTAAAATGCTGTTAACAAGTAATGCATATTTATTATTATTATTATTGAACAATAAATAATTGTTTAATAAACATCAGCACATTAATATAGGATTCTTTTGATTAAGAACTCAGATTAAGGATTCAGATGACTAAATTATGTTATTGTATCACATAAAGATTCAAATCATATTTTAAATACAATAAGTTTTTATCGTCTGATAGTCCTTCATCAAAGGAATCCTACATTAATTTATTAAACATACTCAACTCAATTGTAAATGGTAAAATGAGATCACGTCCACTTCCCGTTCTCATAATCACTATTGAGCAGTCACCTGTTCTAATGACTGTTGTTCTTCAGAATCAAGAGTGACTGATTAAAATAGGTTTTTACTGTAAACATATCTTAGAGCTTGTTCTAGTCTCTCTAAATGTGTGGTTTCAATGATGCAGCCAAAATCAGAGAAGAATCTACACATTAAATTCAGGGGAGATGGGAGTTATGGTTTTGCCATGGTTCAGTGTAATATTAGATAATTTTCCACATAAGATTATTTAATCAATAACACTTCAAAGCATTTTTTTTATTTATTTAATGAATTACTTTCTGTGCATTATTCATCAGAACTGGAAACTTTTTTTTAGAGAAATGTAACATGATTTGCAGGGGCAAAATACAAAAGCCTATGAAATATAAAAGAAACTGAATGAAAATTAGGACAACTTAAAACACCATTTGATTTCTAATGATAGACGATTTGATAACCTTGCTTTACTTAGATTACCTATCAATGGAGAAGTGAAGACCAAATTGTTTCTAAGGAAAAAATAACTGATCCAATAACAATGGACAAATTGATGAGTACTTTAAAATTATTAACACCAAATATGCCCCTGAAAGATTTTTGCTGGAGCTGTTGAACTTTTGTAATGTTTGTTGGCTGTACAGTCATATTATAGAGGCACAGAGGACTGCTGTAGATCTAAGACTGGCTAACTGTGACAGATTGACTGGCTGCTGTATAAGCCAACATTTTGAATGACTCACAAATATTTCAGAGATTCTATTTTTAGAATAGCAAACTGGATTTGGCATAAGTAGGTCTTGGATGGATTGTATCTTCAAATTCTCTCATAGGAGGACATAGTGTAATAAACCTCATGAATGGTGCCTGTAGATCTAGAGAACATATTTGAGATTGTTAATCAAACAAAATTGTGGGATGTTTTGTTCAGAAGAGGAACAGATGGACAAAGTAATGAATGAACTTAATCAATTATGTTGTAAGATACAAAGGTGCCCCTTGGCACATATCCCCTTTAATTTGTATTCCGATGACATGATTAGGCAAAGAGAAAGCCAATTGGAAACAAGGTTTATTAGAAAATGCCCTTGAAAACTTAGCTGTTTGCAGATGACTGGGTTATTCTAACACTCAGAAGAAAATCTGCAAAATGCAATCTTTGTAAGTCTTTTTAACTGAGAAAAAAATGGAAAAATATTCATTTCCGAAACAAAGGTTATTTGAGAGTGTTTCCTCTCTGAGCTGAATATTGAAATGAATGCTATAATTGAACTAGTTTCAAATTTTAATTACCTGAGATATATGCTCGTTCAAAAACTCAGTAATTTCCTGTCGCTCCTAGGTTCAATGGAGTGAACTGCTGAGGATAGTAAGAAAAGACTGAAATTAAATTCTACATTACTATCACAGTTGAATGGTGCAGCCATGGACAACATCAGCCTTCCAGAGTTAGAAAATCCAAGTAGTGGATATGAGATAGCTGGGACCAATAGCTGCTATGCACAACCATAATACAACAAAGATATTACATTAAGTCAGAACTGCAAGTTGGCAGTATATGCCAAATGTTGCGTTCATATAGATCCTGACTGTAAGACTGTTTATTCAAGAATGAATAGTTCATTGCATCCAGCTACAACATTTTTAATACAAACTCTTAAGGCAGAGGGAATATGAAGTATTCGAGACTGCAGTGGAACGATTAGACTGAATAGGCCTAAAGGTTGGTGCAATCACTGGATTGTATATTTTTCTTTCCTTCTCCTGATAAATATGTTCTTCTTCTTCTGTCGCACTACGGCCCTTTAAGTTTAGCCTTGGCGTCTCGAACGATCAATGCCCATTCACTTCTCTCTTTTGCCTTTCTTCTCAACCCCCTCACTCTGATAAATATATATCATTATATTTATATGATTCTTCCCCCAACAAGATTTGGGAAGTGCCCACACATAGGTCTTCACCAATAATTAATTATAAAAATGGTAAAAAAATCAAATTCTGATGATCAAAAATTCAAATAATATTCATGATTGCCCTAGAACTTTTTTTATTTGAAGTTTCATTAAACATCACAACAATTCGAACACTCATACTGTTCACTATTGCACGCTAATACTGTTGGTGTGACTCTTGCTTTTTATGTTTTATCTGTTCATATAGGTGCCTGATGAAAATGATTTGTTGTTTTAGATTTACTACTTCTTTTGAGACATTATTCTCACCCATGTAAAAAAGTTAAGTCTGTTCACCGAGTCAAAGTTTCAAGGACAAGAGAACACACAATAGTCCTTCACTTTTCAAGGACTCGTTTGTTTTATTAGAGTTATTAACATAATTTGATTTCTCTTCCAATTCTCAAGTAAAATACTTCATTTGTTAAAAAGATTTTGCTATAACCATAAAAGGATTTAATGCTTTGACTTCCAAGATACATTCCAAAAAGTTCACAAGAGATATGATGATTGATTGATGTATCTCACAAGACATTGATTAAATACAGTTTGTTATCCATTGCTTAAACGTAACATTATTGAAGATGTGTCGAAGAGGAGCACTTAACTTCAGATTTATAATTGCATGCATTGCATTTTATAACTTGTTCATAAATAATTGAAAACAATGTGATAATATTGTTTCAAATAATACAAACAAATCAATAAATAAACATTTGATTTTACTCTTATCAAATTAGAGAATACATATTTTAGAACGAGCTTACCTCTATGAAACTCATGTCCTTGCATACGTCAGTTTAGTGTTTACAAAATATGTAATAAACAATACTGAACAGCCAAAACATGGAATGGAATGAAGTCCATAATGGTTTATTATTCTACGAAAATATACAACTAGATTCCCTGATAACAGTTAATTACTAAACAAGAAAAGATTACGAAGAATATCAGAATTAATGATATTGAAATACAATTTACAGTAATTCAATATGAGAAGAATTATCGTCTTAGGCAAACCTTCAGCCACCAACAATGAAGCAAATCCTAATTTCCAAATGTTTGATACTTGTTTCACAAAATTAGATTGTATACAGAAAATGTGCACAAAATGTTTAATTATGAATTTTCATTTAAAACAGAGCTCTCTTGCAACGAAATATAGGATGGGAGATATCTAATTCAGCTAGTTCTACAGAACTTCCGTCCTTTACAACTGTTTTGCTCTTACGTTAGTGGTGATGAAATTTATGTAGGTTTTGAAGATTTAAATCGAAAGTCAAATGATGAAGCAACAAACTAACTATTCCATTTCAAAATCAATTCAGTGTTTTAGAGATCAATTCAGATATTTGAGGAAAAAATGCTTTCCCTCCAATGAAGGAGATTTGGGACAATTATAAATTTTTATAGATAAATATACTAGTCTTTCTGTAAGTGCATATACACATCTTTTAAGTACACAAATAATACAAGGACTGTTTGTAAATGTTATTGATCATTTAATGGTTTTTGAATGAAGGAACAGGTATATTTAATAGTATGCAGTCATGGATTACCAAGGATCAATTTAATTCGTAAATGATTGCAAATTCAAAGAACATGACCTTCTATCTCAATATATTTTATATATAAGTGTGTGTGTGTGTATAAACAAGAAATGGAAGGTATTATTTTATTCTATCATGTATGCTTGTTTAAATATATTTAAATTACAGTCAGTCAATTCAAAAAATTCTATAACATTTATAAAATTTTCGGAATACTATAAAATGAATGGATACTCACAAGGTATCAACATTATGGTAAATTTGTAATTCAAATAAAATGCAAAGCACTTTTTAATCATATTCACTCTATAATAAACCCACAATTTAATTTGATTATAGTTATATGGTACAAGCACTCTAAATACTGAGGAAACTGTAGAGTAGTGTATGCTTCTACAACAAAAGGCATTGAGATGAACTGCACAATGGTACCTTATAAATGAAATTAAATTGTATTAAAGCATTAGGAACATAAACAAATTGTTGAACAATCTTTTCTATTAATTCTGCCCAGTAAATATTATTGAGGGATAATAAAAAAAGTAAAATAAAATAATTTTTTTTAAAACCCTGAGTTAGTATGTACTTTCTCAAATACCAACATGAAACTGAAGCATTGAAAACTAAAGTAGGAGTTTCTAGTAACTTATTGAACAGCAACAACAAGACCATGTAAGTTACTAACACACTGAGAGAAATTATTTTCATTGCCTTTTAGATATTTAATTCATACAAGCATATCGTAGGTTTATTGGACTTGGTATAATTTGATTCCGGTACAATTTCCTGAAATTAAATAATCAAAGTTTTTATTTGATTTTGCAACTATTGGCTCTATTAGATGATTCGAGGAATCCACGATTTATTTTTCATAATAAATGACATTATGCTGAACTTCATAAATAATTTAACCAATTACTCAGGTTCAACATCATTCTCAGTTACAAAATATCAGATCACTTAATAAGTTGATCAAATGCCAGAAACACATGCAAACATAAAATTGTCACATGCATTCATGCTGAAATTTGCCCGCAGGTTCTATGAGGTACATGCTACACATGTAGAGCTTGGCAGCTTCAGTTACTTGACAGCAGCAGTTCGAACCACAAATAAGTCAAGAGTTCTTTGCAGCACTGTTGTCTTTATTGCTCATTCAAACACCAGTTGACAAGCAACTAAGCAAATGACATGTCATTACTCGACGCATTCACAGAAAATTATGCATAACATACATTAAATTACAACAAAATGGAACTTCACCAATAAGATACAAAATAATACTTACTAACAACGTGCCCTTTACAAAAATCTTATATTCTTAAGATTATGACAACCTTACAGTTCCGTGCTGCCAACTTCTGTCTGCTTTCAAATTTCTGCAAATTTCATAGCACAGACATGGCACTTTCTTGGGTGCTCAAAAATATACAATGTTAGAAATTAGAGTTTAAATTTACTTAATGAAATGTGGCCACATATTTTGGCACACAAAAGGCTCTTTAACACAGTGTTACTTACAGTGTAAACAAAGGAATGGCACAGTTCAAAAGAGCTTTGTACATATATATTATACAAAAGTTATGCACAATTTTATAGTCTTAACAATAAGTATACCAGCAAGAGGTACATAAAACATTATCTTTAAAGGTGTAACAGTCTATATAATAAAATAAAAAAAGCAATTCCACATAGTTTCCTATACTATTCAATCTCAATAGTTAATAATAATTAAAAGCATGAACTATTTATATACAAAGTAAAGATGAGGACTGTCTTTGCCATGCACAAGATATTGCATTTTTCACTAACTAGAGCATTACAAGATGCAAAGACAGATTTCAAAGGCCCAAATTAGGGCCAGAAAATGAAGCACACTTCAAGTAGTAAAACATCCACTTATAAAACTTGAAAAGCAAAAATGATCACTATCTTGTGGACTTCATTTTCTTTTGCTGCCTAGTTTAATTACGAAATCTATCTTCACAGCCTTTTGAATAGCTTCTAGCACATATGCCTTTATATAACTCACTAAACTAATAATTGCACAAATTTAATACAGAAATGGTTATGTGCTATTACATATTCATAAAATGAATGAAAATAAAATAAATGCATGCATATATACTTGAAGTGATTATCTACATGTAAATTATCTTTACTTTTCACAATTCCTTTACGAGACAAAAAAAAATTAAATGCAAGGGAAGACACAAATTGGAACCTTTGTGATCTTTAAGGGAAGATCTGTTTCTTCAACACAACCCCATCCATACCTACTGAACCACACACCTGATTTCAATAGTATGTACATAAATTACAGTACCATTAAGGGAATACATTCACATACATTTCAATATAAGAGAATATCTACATCGATGCAGCCACACATTTATATATAAGTGAACACCTCAATAATACACATCTACTCACACACGCTCATGCCATCCCACAACACACAAACACATGTACATACATACAAACTAACAGTTTCATGCACTTACATATCTCTCTAAATGAATGTCCATATTTGGTCCGAGTAGAAATATAAATACGGCAGTGTGCTACCAATTTCAGGTTTGGTACTAAATTAGGAACAATTTTTCTGTGATGAAAATATAGAGTTGAATATCTCCACACCAAAGTCTAGAGGAGATGAAATGACACTACGTGTGCAATGCATCTACATATTTACACTTCTTACAGTATATGCACTGAAAGAAGACATGCCAATGCTTAGAGCTACACCTAAAAGTCATTAATCTTGTACATTCCACATCAGAAATGAAAACAACAGAACCAATCCTTGTCAAACCAGCCACAACTGTATAGAACTAGTTTTAGTAGATCTGTTTAGTTTTTTTTATTGGTATTCAAGATGCATACTGACCTTTGTGCTCACAAGGTTTTGGTGAAAAATCTTCTAAAGACAATATTGAAAAGCCACTGAGCCATTTGTAATTGGGCACAATGAAATATTTGATCATGTGCATCGCATAATTCTAATAATTCTCGCAAAGAAAGAATCCAAAGAAAACGTCATTGGATTACAATAAAATATTGCATAAATTCATATTACTAATGTTCCCCAGTTATTAAATAGTTAAAAAAAAGTCTTGTTATTCATTTTATCATTTTTATTTAATTGAAATCACGTACTTCAGACTGCTACCACAATACTGATCCAAATTTAAACCAAAGATTATTATAAATTACACAATGGGAACACACTATTTCTTTATTTAGTATTTTTTATAATTTGAAAAAATCTCCCTTCTTTGAACAATTTTCTTTTTACACTAAACTGCAAGAAAACTATATTACATTGCTGAATTCACTACACTTGACAAATAAAAATATGACATGCACTGAAAGTATACATGCCCAACTTCCTGAAAAGCTAAATTTTTCTTCATGTATCCAATATAAACTCTACGCAGATCCAACTGGAGAAAAACTGACAACATAAATGGTAAAAGGAAAATATTTACAATTTCAAGATCTGTAACTATTAAACGAGTCACAAATATTATTTTAAGAATCAAAATGTTTTACATTACCTATACATTTGGAAGTAGATCTGATATTAAAGAATTATATTTAGTTATATCACTTAAACCTTGTATGAGCACAAAATGTAGTTTAATGATAACTGGAAAAGCAAACTAACCACTCAAAACTACACACTTCTAAACCAATTACATTCTAAAAGCACTATGTAAAAAATTGTGTCTGCATAATAAGCTGTGTAATCATAAACTGGTACTGAAAAAATGACATTTTTAAAATTCTACACCACAAAAGTTTTGAAAGTACTAATGAACCTTGAGGTAGCAACAGTACAGGAGTCAGTGTCTTGGCAGCAGCAGGAGGGCGTAGAGGTTAGCATAATTTAATTACCTTTACAAAGATCTCTGTCTACACTAAAAAGTATGCTGAAGTGTTTTTTGCACAAATCCTAAATTATCAAGGATAATGGAAAATTCCTGAGATTTGAATATTGGCCATCATGTCAAATATTTGAAGTTCTAATGTTTCAAAAATGTCATTTAGAATTACTGGAAATAATTAAACTGCAGTTCAAAATTATTATTTACTCATCATAATGCACTATTGCAGTTTTCATCATTTCTTAATTAATGAATAAGAAAACAGAAAACTTGCTTGAAATAACACATGCTGGTGAAAGGAACAAAATATAATACAAAGAAATAACTTGCAGAAAAACAATAAAGAACATTGTAAGCCACTGGACCGTATTTAAACTTGTTCAATTCCAACCTCTTCCATGTTTCTACACAATCGTTTGAATATCAATGAAATAGAAGAGAACTATCACATATAAATTACTAGTAGGACAGAATTCAGTTTCAGAATTTAACAGATGCTTACAAATCTGCCTTAAGTTCTTTCAAGAAGCACAATTAAGCATTTACATTGCAATTCAGGATATCATTAGACACATTTTGTGTTTGACTTTTCAGAGAAACAAGAAACTATTTCGAAGCACTTAGTCACAAAGGTACATAGAAAACAATAAGTACAATCCACAAAATTGAAAATTTTGTTTT
The DNA here is from genome assembly GCA_011170035.1 of Teleogryllus occipitalis. Taxonomy (NCBI): domain Eukaryota; kingdom Metazoa; phylum Arthropoda; class Insecta; order Orthoptera; family Gryllidae; genus Teleogryllus; species Teleogryllus occipitalis. The sequence continues at coordinate 21,173 of BLKR01009308.1, forward strand.
AACATTATATGCTTCTATTCCTATTGGATATAAATAGCCAAGAAAAGAAACTTAATTTAATTTCCTACAGTATATACAAAAAAGGATTCTTTTTATGAAAACATCACTTTTTCAAGGGAGCTAACTTGGCATACAATTGCACTTATCAGTTTGAAAATAAACATTAGGTACTCCTCAAACTGAGCCAGTGTGTAATCACAATTTATGCAATCAAAATATTTGTTCTTACGCGACAAGATAAATGTGATTCCCCAGTTTTAATTCTTATTTCAACATCTGTTTTCTACTACAAGCAACTGTTTTAAAAGAAAAGTAGGAGTCTCAATCAGAGATATTCTCAATTCATTAGGATACATTATCAAATAAGTGATGAGGTAGGTACATAAGTACATAGGCAGGTACTCAGTGTAATATGTGTATCTTAATACCATGGTAAACTGTTTTCACAAAAAGGGCTTATATGTAAAATTTCCATAAAATATCATGAAACATATTGGAGTCTTCTTCAATTCATAAGAAATAACCTTCTAGTTCTATTATAGGATGGTCCTACTCTACATCACAATTCATTTCAGAATACGCAATACAGAGATTCACAGATTCACTTTCTTTCCTTGTCATGGGTCTTCCATCAATTTTGGTCAGAAATATGTTGCAAGAAGAAAAGTAGATAAGTATTTATGGATGGAAAAGAAGCATATCTATTAGTTAACAATTAACAGCTCCTTTCATGCTGTTTCTTCTTCGGCCATTACAAACTTGCTTGGGGAAAATGCATTCACAAAAACCTTATGTGAAGAATTGAAAGTAAAGAGACACTTTACACAAGCTCATAAATAAAGATTTTTGTCACATACATCTATAATGGACTGAAACAAATGAAGTCCAATACCTAACAACCACAGGATCATCACACCTCTAAAAGGAAAATAAATATTTCAATACATAGAAAGACGAAATCAAAATTTCAATGCATCTAATGATATTGCCACAAGATCAGCAATTAATAAAACATAACATAAGACTAACTGTTCAAAACAAAAGGGGAATTAAAAATGACTTTTTTATTCAGTCATTTAAGAAAAAAATAAAACTAACAGGAAGGCATTGCAAAAACTCTACATATTTTGAAAATAAAGTGTCAAGAATAAAAATCATAAAGAATTCCAAAATCACAAAAAACTAAAATAAACAGCCACTGTTTCATGGTGGTTCCAGTTTTCAAGCTTCTAATTGAACCGAAGGTGTATTTTTTGTAAAGAGCAAAAAGCAAGGAAGAAAAGTATTAGGAACTCAGAAATAAACTACCCGAAAGGCTTTGCTATCAGACACAGTCTTAAAGTAATATTATATTACCATATTATGCAACAATTTTGGATATCAAAAACATTTACTGATAATACAGTTTTAGACAGACATGGAACCGCATCTTGGAGACCATCTGTTAAGGGGGAGTGCATATATTTTCTAAAAATTTAAATGTCTTCCTTAGTAACCCATTTCAGTGCTTGTCCTATTAATAACATAAAACCATCGAAGAGGTCAGATATAAAATGTTTTACTTAGTAACCCATTTCTGTGCATGTTCTTTTAATAACCTCCATGAGAAGGGACAAGTGAGTCATAGGTCAAAATTCTAAAGTACACGCATACGTGTATTTGAAAACCCTATTAGTGTGGTTTATGACCATCTCTCACTGATCCTTTCAATTGTGAATTTAGAGAAGTCTATACTGTTTTTCTTCCTATTAACCAAATAAAAAAATAATTTGAAATAATTTCATAAAGCATTTTCTCCCACAATAAAGCTTGTTTGCTTTTGCCTCTACAAAGTAGAGGAGTTTGCTGAATTTTCATTTTCAAAAAGGAGTTTCTTGAATTGCCTATACATATTTTATATTGGTAAATTTTATAGGCCAAAAAAAGTCTAATGTTTAAATTTCAAGAATGAACAAATATTTGCAACAGAAATGAAGTGGGAAAGCAAGAAAGAAAAACTTTTAAATTTACCATCGTAGATAGAATTTCTTTCAGTATTATCATCACTATAAAGCCCTCACAAAAACTATACCAATTTATGCTGTCAAATATAAGATAAATTGTTATACTTTGAAGTCGCTATATTTTTGTATCGAGTGTCTCCAGTTGACTGTAAGATTTTTTTGTTTCATTCTTTACAAATCATATAAAATATATTAAGAATGTTTCTAAAATTACTTTTTTAACTTGACCAAAGGGCATTCAGATCCAGTCTTAATGTATTCTTGTATGAATTAAACATCTTAGTCAATTTACATAAAATACTTTTTGGATAAATACGAAAAGTTAGGATGCCTTAGGTAGAACGAATTTAAGTAATTACAAAGCTTAAACGTTAGGAATGTTCTAAGGGTGTTGTTAAATATGACGGGATCCATGTATTTCCTGTTCCTTACAAACCACACAGTGTCATATATAATATTTCTGAAGGATATTTTCCCAATGATTCTCTTTCTGCTAAGTGCCATGATATCAGATCATTGTTTCTAAATAGAAAAATAAAAAGACTGTTGGGATGACAGAGGTAAAAACAATTTAGAGGAAGAAAGAACCAATTAAGACTTAACACACAACACTTTGCTCCCTTCCAGTGTGTGTGCCCAAAGTGCCCAGATTGTGTATCATACCAGAAATAACTACCTAGATGAGCCTGTGTCTTTATTTGTCACAATTCTTCAACAGTGAATTTCAAACTTTCAAATACAAAAGTACAAAACCCACCAAAGTTTAATAACTCATAAGTAAATTGTTGATTTTACTCATGAGAAAATCATATCCAGTCAGAAAAATCACTAATGACCTTCAATGATGAATTATATCACGATGGAATTAAAAAAGTGAAATGTGCATCCATCTATATGACAATGTAGACCATGTTGATAAGGAAAATTCAGTTTATTAGACATTAACATTTAACAATAACCGATTTTAAATACGAGTGCTTAACTAGATTCATCATAAATTACTGAATATTAGTTTGTTTGTTTTTATCAGTAAATGTATGAGATCGTTGTGAATACATCTAAAATGCATTAAGAAAATAATAGTTTTGAAATTAAATAACATTACACTTCCATGGGAAATATTAGAACAAATTAAAATTACATAATAAAAAAAACAGATTACCAACAATGACAGAAACTAAATTTTATATTTTGGCAAGTATTTCTGGGAGACTAAGAACCACGCATGTTATTTAGAATGAACCTCTCAGCAAATACTATTTATTACACTGCATTTTATATTGTTAGAAGACAAGACACATCGAACACAAAAATAAAGGCCTGCATAAGATAAGCCTACATGGAAGTGCCGAAACTTTTCCCCCTTGTCATTAGCCTGAAATTTGATGCATACACTAAATAAATGTAAAAGATAGACAAGGAACAGTATCACAATTGGAGTTGTTAGCATTGATGTTTTAAGAATTAATTGTAATAATAGCAGTAATACACACTGCATTTCTAAAACTTATTATTTGAAATCATATTTTAGCAAACTGAGTTTGCGGACTTTATAAGAGGCAAATGCAGACACAGATACTCACCAAATATTTCTATTACACTGCACGTAAACTACTTTAATCAGGATTCCTTGTTCCTCAAAAGAACTTAAAGAAACGTACCTAATTAATTTGTTTTATAATCTATAATATAACGAAATAATATATGTAAGTGCAATATTTTTTTCAATTTTTGTTGGTTTGTTTGATTTTATATGATAATGGAACATTAACTCTATACTGTCTTGAAAGGAAAATTTCAAACCAAATTATGGGACTCTCAAAAATGTAACTACATCTACAAAGAGGAACAAGGCACATCTATAATAAAATTGTCAAAAAATTTGAAAAAATCTGCATAATACTGCCAGAAAACAAGTGAAGACTTTTGACATGACAAAGAAGAGTCACAGAGAATCTCAGAATTTTCAGGCACAATGTCATGAAAAAACATTAATCTTGCCTCACAGCATGTTTGAATGCTTCTCAACTATGTTTAACCAACTGTTCAAGCACGAAAATATTGAATATTAAATAATGCAATCAAAAAATAGTTATAAATAAGAATGCCAACAGTATGTACTAGACTAGAACGATATTTCAACTGAAGTAGTGCTTTATATTGACCAGGTTACAATAGTCAGTTATATTGACACAATTCATGTAGCCAACTAAAAAATTATTGAACTCAAATTGTGAATATTTAATGAAATTGATTCTCTTTGCAAAAATTTATGTTACAACTGTCATGTATCATACTACTGGGGACACGAAAATAAACCATCTCTTCTCATCATCATTAAAATTAAATTTTAAATAGCCTCGAAAAATCTGACGAGATGAATTTTACTTCTTCACACTCCATTTTGGAACAATTAAGGATGTATTAACACTTGCAACTTGTTCAAAGTTAAAATCAACCTACACTATTGAAATAAATACATTTTACTGAAGAACACACATTACTGTACATCATGAATACACAAATAGAATTAAAGTGATATTTTCAAAGATCAAACACAATGCAATTCCTTAAGAATAGATTTGCAAATTTGGGCCCTTTTCCAATCACTGCAAAAAGAGGGGGTTAAAAATATGCATCACAAAGCAGTTGTAACAAACCAAATTGAAATTATTTCTTGAAAATTATACTGGGCAACAAAACCATAACCATATCAAGATCTGATTCAATATTTATATTTATTAGAATGGAGAAGCTCTATTGCAAAATAAAATATATAAGACTCAGTGCATTCCACAGAATTGCAAACACTGTAGTTCTTACACTAACTTTCATTCAGGAACATGAATTCTTACAAAAATACACTATAATCTCCAATTATGTTTGGTTTTTGGCAATTGTGATTCACACTGAAGGAAAATGCATATTAAGCAGACAATATAACTTACTTTGTTTCCTCAATCTGTAAATTTTCCAATGAACAAATATAGTTTTTTAATAATACTTCTACAAGATTTTTAACTTCTCTCAAAAAAAGATTCAATCAGTTCATTTTTTATTTTGAGCTTTATATAATTCAAAATGATCACTTAAATTTTACAATTAGATCATTCAAAGTTACATACATCAGAAAAATCAAAAGTTCAATATTTGTAATAAAATACATTCCAAAACTTTGCTAAAGAGCAAGTCATTTTACAGATCCATATACATCTCACAAATAACAAAATATACACTTTCTATTAGTATTTTTACCCAAAATATGCATATTCCCACAAGTAATCAATCTATTTTGTACTCCCTCCACAATAATTTACTTCTGATATCCCAAATAGTAGTGTTGAAACTTAATTAATTTTTATTTTAACCTTCTGGGAAATAATCTACAAATGTGCCCTCAAATATATAAACACCCACGTGTAGATCAAGATTCTCAAAAGTGAGACCAGAATTCACATTACAGGAGTTTCTCACAATTTGTTTCTTAAAACTCAAATACCTCTGATAAAAGGCAAAAAATAACATGTTATTTGTGAGCAACTCCCAGGCAGTATTGCACAACGAAAGCTTAGTTTTTACAACAGTGAATAATGCTCATGGAATTATCAATTAAAAAAATCATACAACTTACAAAGTTATATCTGAGTTCACTTCAAAAAGAATAATTAGTTTACGAAAATCTCACAGAAGAAAGGCATACATCCATTACATACACACGCACACACACACGTTACAAGTTCATGATGGCAGTAAGCACTATTGAATTACTGAAATTAAAAGGAATTGTATCAGTGATTTGAATAAACAAATCAAAATAACAAATACTCACATTCTACTACAAGACACACCAATCACATTAGATTAACTGATACAACTCCAAACTAACAATACTGTTTCAACAAAATACAATATTTAATATAACTGTTCAGAAAAAAAAACTATATTATTTATACTTTCCTCACCAAGTTTATATGATGCACTAATGCACAAAATACTCCCACATAGATTAGTATTAGAGGGTACAGCATTTTTTCCTTATCAACGAACCATTATATTGCATCATGCATCAAAAATGCACTGGTTAATGTTTATGAAAGAGAGAATCTCTGTCACAGAACTGAAGAAAGTGTCATGTATTATGTTTACATTTTATGAGAGCACCACATAAATTTCAGCACCATATGAGATATACATATACATACAATGAACAAATTAAGGCATAAATTTGTTTATACAAATTATACAAGGCAAACTACTAAAAAGGTAAGCAAAATAAATTTTAATACAAGTTTCAAATTGAGATTCTAAAATATTGCAATGGCAAAATGCCACATTACTCTTCGAAAATTTAAATGTGTACAATCAGATTGAGAATACTGTACAGGCATCACAAAATTCTCATAATGGCATGGATTTCTTAAATTGAGCCTATGTAATATTTTTCATACTCCACTATAATCACCATTTTCAATGGCATATGTAGTGAGCTGACATATATCTGCTTTTTTGTATATAAAATCAACTATGTGAAATTATTATACAAAGAAAACTGCTGTAAGGAAATGCCTATCCAAAGGCACATGGTTTGTAGATTTCTTCCTGTCTATCATTCACGCTACCTTATATACACATTTCAATCTACCAGCTATTCACCCCAATATTGATATATAAACAAACCTGTACAGACGCTTCCTAGGCTTCCAAACTTCAAGTCGTATCAAACAAATTCACTATTCGTTTGTAAATCTGCCGAATTCACCAACACTGAAAAGTTTATATAACTATCATTCTTTTTCCTCAGAATATCTCAAACACTAAAGAACCTCTTCAGCCAGCATGCTTGGATAAGTTCAGAGGGACATCTGCAAGACCAAAGGCAATTAACATAAATATTAACCAAATTCTTTTTGGATAAAGATAAAATGATGATTAATTAACACTTACCTGATGGGCTATCTTCATGTTTCAAGTTATCAACTGTCTGACGTGAAGCTGAGTTCCAAGGGCTAAGTGGAGGTGCATGACATGGACTCACAAGTCCAGGATATAATGCTCCTCGTGGAAGACTAGAAAGTGGGTAATTCACCCAAAGAGAAGAAACAGGAGATGAGGATCCTCTATAAGATGGAACCGGAGGAAGGCTAGAATAGTATGGATGAGGACTTATACTCGGAGTAGCTGGATGATGAGGTAGATATGGGGTGTTTAGCGCAGGATAAAGCAAAGGGGCACCCAGGAAAGGGTTGAGATGTGGAGACGAGCTGCCAATGGACGGAATAACTGGTGTCCTTAACCCACAGCTATGTGAATCTGGAGAAGGAGACAAGGTAGGAGAGGAGGCTGGAATTTGTTGTCCTTGAGGAGGTGAAGCCTTCCTACTACTGTCTACCTTTCCTTTGCCAGAACCAGGTCGTAACCTTGGGCTAAGTTCTGGAGATGTAGCCTGTTGTGATGATGATCTCAATAATGACCGAAGAAATGAAGGCTCATAATCAGCTCCTGAAGTCAGAGAATTCTGCTGACCAGTACCCAGGAGAGATGTTATACTGTAACTGCTTACAGATGCTTTGTTGCTTGACTGAGAAGGTAAAGGCAGAACACTACTCAGTTGTAATGTTTGGCACGTCACGGTGCAGTTGCTGCTGCTACCATTGTTATTTAGAGACAAGGCACTCGTGGTACGAGCTCGACGTTTTGAGCTCGATGAATCATCAAGACTAACTCTTTCCATTTCACGAAGAATCCTCTTTCGAGGTGAAATTATACTAGGGTCCATGCGGCCACTTGTTATGTTCACTGTCCTCACTTGACTCGGCACAGACCCACTGCTGCTACTACTATTACTACTACTACCTGCCAAACTTTCACCACTTGGACCCGACACTTTTTCTAACAAAGTTTGTACTATAACTGACAACTTTGCTCGAGAATGTCCACCTTTTTTCACTTTTGTTAACTTTGTTGTATTCACACTAATACTATTCATTACTGAAATATCTATTGGCTCATAAGGACACCTTCTTTTCCTACGAATATCATGAGAGTAAAAATGGAGGTTCCGATATTCTTTCACACTTTGATGAGCTTGCATAAAAAACGTCATCTCTTTGCTAATTCCTTGTTGTGGAGCACTCTGTTTCCAACAATGATCTCGTTGCCACGGTGAAGACTGGACTGATGAATTATCATCTGAGACTGCAAGAAAATCCATAAATTTTATATTGCACAACAAACCAAGAATTACAATAAACTGTAACAATAATACATAAATAATTAGCCATACCACTAAGAGACGTAGAACTTTCTTGTCGAGGAGTTCCTGCAGCAGACAATGGCCAATAGGTCTTTTTTGGCACTGGAACCCAGGACATGCGATCTCCTTCTTTCCGATGCGACAGCTCAAGGATAAATTTTCCATCTTAAAATAATAAAACATTTCACTAAATAGTAACTTAAATATTGATAACTAATAACACAATTGGAATACAGAGAAAATACAAAAGTTCAACAAGTTTTGATAACGAAAACATTCAGGTCATTACGACATTAACTCTCTACAAAAACAAATCACAATAATACATAGTTACAATTCATGAACTACTTTCTTGCAAGGAGAAAACAAGGACAAAACAATTCAAGCAAGTGCAGTGCCAAATCCCATGAAAATATCAAACACAGGTCATAAATTTATACTGCTTGGAATATGTATTATATAAATATATATATACTAAAAATTAGACTAAAGCAATATTAATAAAGTGCATGGAGCCATTTCCCTTACATGATAATAAAAATCATACAAAAAATGTATATGTATAGCACAGACTCCGATATGAATGATACAAAGTGCTCTCTAACTTCATCATGTGAACATAGAGAATTCAAGAAACCATGTGACATATGAAGCATAGATTTGTAAATACTTGTCCTAAATGAATGCTTACACAGAAATCATTGGTCACTTTCTAATTAACATCAATTTCTAGGAGAATCCTCTCAATTTCAATAAGAATACAAAGCAAGTCAGAATGAAGGGTACAAATTGTAAATCAGGTACCTTTGAAAAATTTAAGTCTTCCGCCTGATATGGTAGTATTTCGATCTAATTCCGGTGGTGTTGCACCGGGACTTGGAGTCCCGTCATTTTCTCTAGGTCCAAAGCTCCTTTTGCTGCCACTGGTTACCACCTCAGGACCTCCATTCAAACCTCTTTCTTCCGTCATTTTGGCACATGTTGTATACAATTTTTCTTGCACACGCATCTCTTCTATCCCATTTTTTCCCACGTCGACCGCTCGGACCCTAAGTAAAACAACAATAGCTGCCCCAGCATCGGGCTGTTAGGGAGTCCTGCTCCATCGCCTGGTATGTGGAAATATTTCGTTTACTCGTCCATGTTTATTTGTCCGCCTAAGAATGAGTGACAAAATCACAATGTTTAAGATAATAAAACTCTTTTCAGGTGAAAATATGACACACAAAGTAAAACTAAAACTTAAACAGTTCTGCATAGTTGACAAATTTTTATTTATATTCAATGGGTTGTTCACAATTCCACAGACCGAAACCGAAAATACTTTACCTTGTAGACAACATTGGTCCATTCCACATTTCTTCCGTTCCCGTCCGTTCCTTAGTTCATTCACACCCAGCTGCCATCGTTGGTCCATTTCTCGGCGTTCCTTCGGTCCATCACGAAGCAAAATGGAGGCCAGTCCATGGCATGTAAACAAACTGTGATTACCGTCGGGCGGCTCTGCGGTAATATGGCATGGACCTTGGTGTCTAATATTGTGGCGCAATTAAAGTTTGGATGTGTTCGTGCTGGAAGTTATTCGTTATTTCGTGGAATGAATACTTTGAATCATCGTGAATTATTATTTATGTAGCCCACATTGAATTTTACTCGAAATAAAATTACGTGTGTCAGATGTTTTAGAATGTTAACAGTGTAACAATTATTTAATTTTGTTTGGTGTGCAAGTGAAATGAGTGATAAACTTATTGACTTGTTCCAAGTGGTGTATTTCGAAAATATTGTTGGCTCAATTAATTTGGATCAAGGACATGCAAAAATGTAAGGCAAGCAATATAATTATGTAAAAAATTCCTCACTGTATATTTTCCTTGCTACAATATAATATTTCAATTCAAAATTGTCTTCATATATGCAATTATCAACATTATTACTAGTACTCTGAAACCATCTAGTAATTATCAGCTCTTTCTTCAGTATATTAACCATATCTTTCAGAATATTAAGATTAAGTGAAATGATTGATATCACACGATATTTCAGTAAATTTCTTTATTTATCATTTGCATGTACAAGTTTTATCTTCTTTTGGTCCGATGAAAAATATTCCTCTTCAGTGTTTTCTGAAAATAACAATTAATGCATAAGTCCTTTCTGATTAATACTGAACAGAGAGGTGAGCAGACACAAATCTCATGGACTGGTGCACCGCTCATTAATCAGTAGTAATCAAGAATTGAGTAGTTCATATTGGAAATCTATTTGATTTACTTCTCACCTATAGCAAACCAAACTCATGCCTTTTGTACCACGTAATAACTTGGGAGTACGTGTTTCTATGGCAATTAGTTTGGCTGTGTTTTCTGAATACATATTTCTAGTATTTAATATTTGTAATGCAAATATTTTGGCCATATTACTACGTTTTCTGACCTTTTGTAATTGTAAATTCAACCCTGTCTCAATTTGATGCACTTTTAGAGAATTGACCACATTAATGCACAGAATGCTCTCACTTTTATGACAAAGTTATACACATAACTACATTTTTAAAGTTAAAAGTTTTAACAAAAATCTTAGCGATAGTCAGTTAATAGCAATACCATTTCCCACATTGTCAGTCTTAGTAACTTGTGCAATCAAATCTGACAAAATCGAATTGGAGTTTTCTTGAATTTCTTTAAGTGCCTTTAACAAGTCTGGAAGACCATTCACGTCACTTCGACATTCTTCGTAAACTGTTTCTGCTCCTTTAGAAATTGTTATTTTCGGAGCGTAGTTGCACTTTTCAGACATGATAAACTACGATATTTCACGACCTGTAGGAAGTAAAAATTTTAGTAGTTAAGTGTATGGTCGTACGTCTTAACCTATTTCATTTTTGTCCCATTCAACCTGTTAGTTTCTTCCCGCTCTTCGTTCCTTAAAATATTGCTCTTGCTTTCAACCACACGTGAATGCTGGTATATATCACTCAAAAAACAACTTGAATCAGTTCCGCTCTTTGGTAAACGACTCGCGTCGTTCTTTTTATCGTAAAAGCGAATCGATTCTTCTATTTGATTCACTTTATGCTTCAAAATGCACGGACGTCCTGAATCACTGTGTAAAATAGATTATTCTTACATCTTGAGCTGAATGATGTGCTCCAGCACCGTGCAATCAATCTATTAACTTCGTCCTTTAGATCAGTGGTGTTTTTTTTTTACTACGCTGAACGTTGGCCCTATTGACAAATGCGGCATCTCTTGCCCCCAAATGGGGAGTAAGCTAGTAGCGCTTGCAGCAAAATTTTGGAGTCGTAATTACATTACATTACATTGAAAACCTAATCCATATATTATTTGACTTTTGTCATTTATTCTTTTTTTTTTATACAAGTTTACTTTTTACGAAAGCTTAAAAATATCAAAACGTAGAAGTTTAATATTTTGTAGAAATTCTCCTGAGATGGCGATTTGTCACTGAGCTTTACAGAAGGCATTCGTGTATATTTAATGGTTTTGCATACATCAAATGTGAAATTTATATGTATATTTGGACTTTCTGCAGGTGAAAACAGTTATATACATGTTTACAAATTAACAAGAAGCATGAGGTTTATATGTGAAGCCATCAGATTCAACAGACAAGAAATCAATCACTTCATTGAAATTGAATTTGACATTTCTGTAATATCAGTTATCTTTTAAAGATGTCGTCAGTGCCATACCACACTGTAAAAATATCCTAGTTAATGGCATTAGTGGAAGGTTTTGCCAATTAACATGTCACCGGGAACACAAGGAGGGTTCTTCCACAATCTCGTATACACAGTATGTCCAAAAGTTATGTACAACATTCATAATATTTATAGGTCACGCAAAAATTAAACTAGAAAGGAGATAATTACCAAGTACCACCATTGTTACTAAGTATGTACAATATTCATACACTCCAAATTTTTGATGCTTTCATGTACTACATATACACATCTGTTAATAGTTATGGCCATAAATTACCCATAATTAAGGTTTTCCTTTTTCCTTGGAATTTGATCATTACTGAACTTCAAACTATACTAATGACTAGGGAACGGATTTTATTGTAATAAAAAAAAACAAGGTATGTACATACATATATGCTTATTTTTTCGAAAACATGTAAAAAAAAAATAGAAAATATGTAAAATAAAAATTCATATAGTATTTAAAATTGTTCTCTACAAGCATTTTTCGAGCATAGAGCGACGCCGATCAGTTTTTAACAAGAATTCGAGGTTGCAAAAAGTAGGTTCTACCTCTACAAAAGAAATTGTGCACTAGATTTCACCACAAAGAATAGAAGATTCACCACTACGAATTTTATTCGAAATATAAAGCACGCTTATAGTATATTACAATGTTTACGAGGAGCTGGTGTTCAAGTAAATAATAGTACCGTGCAGCCAGTGATGGATCCCTGGGGAGGGGGTATATTGCCTTTAACCCCCTCCCCCCAATCGAATAACGCGGTAAGACAATTTTGTGTAAAAAAATATTTGTTAGTTTTCGATTGAGTTACGAATGTGCTGTTTGAATCATTAGCAAGAACGTGGTTGAAATTACTTTTGCTCATAAAAATCCGCTCATACTTTACTCCAAGTACGCAGTAAGCGGGGGAGGGGGTAAGTGTGTGTGTGTGTGGGGGGGGGTAGGCAAGGGTAAGCTTGACAATTCATTGCGAAGATATGATGGTCAGAGAAGCGCAGAAGCATTACATTTGATATGTACGAAAGATGATTAACATAAATTGCAAACGCGCATCTGAAATGTTCCGTTTCGACGCATAAATATATTAAAATGTAACGAAATATATAGTAATAGGTAAAATATGTAATTATACCAAAATATGTAAAATAAAAATAGTTTTAATTCATTCAGAATATTTTGTGAATTCTAAAAAATATTATTCGATGGAGCTATTTAGTTCCTGTAAAAACGTAATTAAATGGAAATCCGTTCCCTAGTAATGACTTACAATCCACGTAAGTGGTAGTTAGGCGGAGGAAAATGAATACAGAAGTTTCTGCTCTATCATTTTATTTATTTATATTGTATTTAAAGTCGCATCAACATCTAGGTCATTAGCGACCACTATTGGAGTTAACGTTATGGTAACTGTGAGGATGAAGCGAAATGGTGATAAAGGGTGAAAGGACAAACACAAATACAACCATGCCCGAGGCGGGACTGGAAACCGTGACCCTTCGGTCCGAAATCACCACGACACTACTGCCTTAGCGATCTTGGTCACCGAATCGGCTTCTCCATGCTACATGCTTTGTGGGTGCTACATTGCCACAACGAAAATGTGTGTTCTGAGAAAACTGCAATGAAGGCCTGTCTTCACGATGGGAATATGGCTCGACTTTTTGCGTCTTTCTCGGTCGTGCCGCTAGATGTCGATTGATCTGCAGCACTACTTGTTACGGTGGCAATCACGCGACATCTAGCGGCACGACCGAGAAAAACGTAAGAAAAGCCGTGCCATATTCCATCGTGAAGACAGGCCTTCACGCACCACGTTATAAAACCGAAGTATACGCATAATGCCTCATCAGTATTATTTTCCGTCAGACAAACGATTTAGACGCTACAGCGCGTTAAATTGTGGCAAATAATTCTAATTCTGAAAAAAAAAAAAAATCGGCGTCTAACTCTTAAAAATACGCACTCTTAAAAGAAAGCGTACAGTCAGACGAACGATTTCTAGCGCCTAAATCGTTCGGCTGACTGAAACAGGAGGAACACTTTTCTGTACAAGTATGCATAGTACATATCCTGTTAAATACAATAATTAAAAAAAAAACTTTTTTGATGCCAAATTTTTTGCCATAATTTTACGTGTTACAGTGCCTAAACCGTTCGTCTGACGCAACATACTTCTGAGACTTAATTCGTAAAAATTCGAGTAAATTTATAGTAATATATTTGTGTTTAAATTTGCTACGAATTAGGTAATGTATGTTTAGGAATATCTCTATATATAAACGTTCCTAGTTTTCATGTTATAAGTGAAGAACTGTAAAAAGAGCGAAACAAATATAAGTGCACGACCACTACCGTCTACAAAACGAAAGAAAGATTCGGTTGTTGGAACTTATTGCTGCAGTTAACAGAACTATAGCAACTGCCTTTCGATTGTTTTGTATAGTTTAAAAACATTAGAAACCCGTTAAATATTAAACAATAAAATAAAGGTTTCTGAGAACTTAAATCTATGTTACGCAGTGTACCATCTTACTTACTGGAACTTTTTCAAGAATTTTAATAAACATAACGTGTACCAGGATGAAAACATCCTGATGCCTTTAAAATCCTTTTAACATACCTTTAAATTCCAGAATTTTAAGTCTACGGTAATTGATTTACGATTTAAGATTCATTGAATAATTTTTATTTAATCATTTAAATTATCACAAATATTATAAATAACTATGCTATTGGTGAACATACTGCCGTAAAATCAAGGGTGACGTAGGATGGTCTTTTTCGTGCACATGCTACAGTAGAAAAGGATAGAACATCTTCCATTTAGTTTATCGATATAAAATGAATCAACATCGATATTCAACGAATTTCCTATGCGCGTCAACAACATAATAGTTATAGTATGAACAATTTCAGAATTTATATCAATTGACCAGTAATTTTAGTTTTTCTTAGGAGTTTGTCATGAAGGAGTTTTAGAATTTTTGAAGGTTAGTACTGGGATATACATTTAATCATCTGGAAACGTAGATGATACATGCACGTAACACAAACTAGAATTCACGTGTTTTCGTTATACACCAAACTTACAGCAATTTTCCTGGCCGCTTGGATGCGCTAGTGGCGTGTCAGTCCTAAAAATTCACTCAAAGCTGCGGACTGTGTTAATAGTGTGAGACGATCATGGAGCTATAAATATTCATAGCTCCATGGATACGATAGTGTTGATACGCTGTAGTTCGCGTGATGCCCTGTATAGTCGATATTAATGATTCTAATTGTCGATAATTGCCTCTCGCTGCTGACAATTTTGTTTTTGTGTACAAAGGTGATGGAGATCCCACACAGTCTTTCTAGGGGATCTCTAATTATTGTGCCCATCACATTTGAATGTAATATTGTAACTTCTATGTTAATGGCAAAATAAAGACTTTTTAAAAATGAAAGTAACAATGAAAATATTCGAAATAGCAAACTGTTATTACTCTTGGTGCGATTGATTATTCTATAAAACATTAGTAACGTACGTGATATTTAGGTAAGTGATATTTTAATTGTTTAAAATGTAAAGTTGGACGAGAACAATTGTTGCACAGTTGATCGAATGTAAAAAGTAAACTTGTTAAAAAAAACTCATTTCTCGACAAATGTAAACTAAAAAATAATTTTTTTCGTGAAACATTTATCAGGATTCACAAACGCTTTCATTAAGCGACACTTTCAAGTAAAAAGGTCTCATATGTGTTCAATTAATTATATTGTCAATAGATAAAAATTAAAACAACAGACTACATGAACGCACAATACGTTAATAACTTTCTAAAATATTTCTAAAATTCGAAATATTTTATTACAGTAAAAAAATGATAAAAGCAAGGTAAGTGTTAAAGTTTCGAAACGTAATTAGTAACGAACTACCAAGACATCAGGATATGGCTTCCTACGAAGTTTTCAATTCAAGACGTTTTCAATTTCCCAATTAACCTCGTAAACGTACTATACAAACCTGACATTTGTATTTACTAGAAGCACTTTAGTGAGTCCAGGGACGTAACAGACAGTAATTTAAATAGGCTTCTAAAGAATAAAAAAGTTTTGTGAATGGAATGCTAATAAAACCTTTACTAACTTTTCCAAATTATTGTGATTATATTATGTACAACTTTCATTGCCAGAAAGTGAGCAACATGAAAAGATTACATATTGTTTTATTAGTATACCTAATATGTTATGTTTTTACATTAAAAATGTCTGTGGTAAACACGTGCTATTATGTAATAAGTATGTATATTTAATTCCATATACATTGTTTTTAACTTTTTACAAATTGTTCAGGAAACATCATGAATTTAAAGGGGACACCACTGGGATGCAAATGGAGGCATTGAAATGCTAAGAGTTACAAGTAACATTTTTCCAGTTGCGAGAATTTTCAAAGTTTAAGGTATATACTTTTTGTTATTCAAAATTTATTTTTGAGCACGTGTCATACTATGCTGCACTTAGAATTCGTGCCACAGTGGGTACCTCATCATAGTACTCCCTATATTCACAAAGCCCATCCTCGTGGAGCAAGATTTAATGTTTCATTAGGTCTGCGAGTGAACGAGCGAGCGCTGGCACAGTTGCACGTGCGTATGAGTAGGCAAGATTAAGTAAAAAAACCTTAATAAGTAATTAATAAAAATATATACATTGTAAATAAATAGAAGATAAATTAATCTTCAGTGAATAAAACAGGTAATTGTAAATTTTAAAATTACTTTAGAGATAGAACACCTTTCTTGCCATTGAAAAATCATGACCATCTTGAAAGAAAGACCACCATGAAAGAAAGTCCTCTTTCCATCATGCTCTTGACGAGTTATTTATGTATTTTTTAGAGAAAACGATTTGAAATTTAATGTTTTCCTATTAGAATAAACCACGTAAACAATCGCTTAGAACATATTGCTAATATAACATAATGGAGTAATTCAAGCTTTTTCTTGGGAACAATTTTCGTTACTTATTTCATAAAATATTGGATTTTAAATAATTTGAATAAACCACTAAATAAGATTGTAAAGAAAATTGAGTGGCAAAATAACTGTCCTCTCTTCGTCATCGAAACTGTGAAAAAATCTAGCGAATTTTCCCATTCAATTATTGTGTCATAAGGTGTCACCGATACCGAACACGTTGCGACACCACATTGAACAACGGAGAGTAAGTTGCCCGCTTGTTACAAACTGGGCCAGATTAATGTGAGGGACCCTAAGCATGACCAACCAACGAGGTCTCCTAATAGCTTTTTTTGTCTACAATTGACGCCACGCGTCTCCAAGCCCCATGGGGGGGGGGGGGGGCATTGAGCGCTTTGCGCTTTAGGAGTAATCCTCCGTTAATTACAGTCATGGCGTATGTATATTCTTACACTATGATTACAGCGCTTTTTTAAATTTTGGAGTAATCCTCCGTTAATATGTCCGTCACGTCTCGTCGCAGTCTGTTGTCAAGAGGACCGCCAGGTAGCATCTCCGCGTACGCGCCTCCCACCACACGCTCCTGCGTCACTACCCAGCGGCCAAAATTGGGAAGGAATAAGGATAGGGGTAGGGTTTAGGAGTCGTATTTATGAAGCTCTGCCAGCAGAGCTCCTAGGGGCCTGCCATCTGGGGGCTGCTGAGAGGACAAGGGACAACTGGAATTGGCTGGGGGTCGTTCATAAATCGCAAAATCGAACACTGGCAGCCTGCTAGGCCTGGCAGGCCCCTGACAGAGGTTTATAAATACGGCCCTAGGACACTTCACAGGAGTTTGACTTGTCTTTGTGGAGCAGCAAACTCGTTTTGTTGGAACAATTTCACATGAGATTCGACGGGAATCGAACCCGGACCTCCGTGGGGAGAGGCAAGTGGCTTCGCTCTGCGCCACGAGATGACCTTTCTGGCGTTGAAATATTGAACATATGTATTGAAAATTAATATGAAAATAAACAATAACATTTGCAATTCCAAATATTAATATTAAAATATTTTAATTTTCTGAATGGTATATGCGTTAAAAATATTGGGGGCCCTATCCAGCGGGGTAGAAATAAAATGCTTTACTCGTGAATTAATCCATCCGTGGTTATGGAAAGGACAGAGCTGCCAACATATTAGCATATGCGCACGAGAAATTTTCCTATTCTGTTACTGTAAATTATCAATGGTCTCACTTGCTCTCCAACTGTGGTGAAAAATCACATTGCTTCGCAGACTGGAAAGTCTTAGATTAAGGTCCCGATGGTGACGGAGTTCACCTGAAGGAAGGGATTTTCCACGGAATTTGGTGTGCTAGGCAACCTAGGGCCAAAGAAAGTTCCACTCTTATCTTTTACAATATTAATGAGGTTCAAAATCAACCTACAGTACAAAATAAACTCTGCCTATGTTGGACTCTTGTACCCGTAAATTTTGTCCAAGTCTGAGAGGTGTCCAATTTTCAGACTTTTTTACAATTTTTTTTAAAGAAAACCTAAGTACTAATAACTTGACCAAATTATTTTCTACCTATAGGTAATGCTCCAGGTTCGGGCCGCATTGGGCTTCTTATGAAGATGCTTTTACATCAAGAAATTCAAAAACCTTTTCTTTAATTTCATTGTTATGTATTTTTCTTTCCCTATTCTGATCCTCACTGCTATTGTTTTTTCGTGCTGCTGATACTGAAGTCCGATTGGTGATAATTTTGCGAAGTGAAGATTTCGATATTCTATATTCTTCTGCAATTTTTTGGCAACTTACTTCACTTTTCAATCGATCTATAACTTGTTTCCTGCTTTTGAATAGGCAACTCCACTAACTTTCGTTTCATGTCGTCGACATACACACTTTCACCATAAAAACATCTACCCGTAATCCATTATTGAGTATAATGAATATTCAGAAGCTACGAAGACTTGCGATTGTGGGCAGGCTTGCCATTTCAGACAGAATAGCTCCGAAAAGGACGGAGATAATTCCTATTACCTGCCCTATAGGCTATCAGACAGAGACAAAGCATCTGGGATATTGAAAAATCCGTTTAAAAAAATCCGTTTATTTTCTCATTATCAAAGGACTTGTCTCTCTTGGGTCGTTCAACATTCGAGATAGACGGGTTTCCAACGTATAGAGTAACATGTTTAAGAAACCCTGACCAGCGCGGCATCCTATGGCGTATTCTATGGTGCCTTCCATATGCGACATGAATTGTGGCGATTTGGAAGGAAAACATTGGAACGATGCTAATGTCGCCTGGATGAGATCAGAGACGTTCTGCAATCATCTTCCGATGAATATTATCAGGAGTTTTTTGAGGTACTTGTATGTACCCGTATTGCCTACTAGATTTAACTTCCTTACCAGATATCACCACAAAATTAAATGAACTAAATAAGTTCCATTGTAATACATACACGAGAAATATTGCACATTAAAGCTATGCATTCTTATTTCAGTGCTAAAACAGCACGTACACGCAACATTACGCGAAAAGTACTAAACTTTTCGAAAAATTGTACATGACCTTATTGCAACTTCTATCTTTAAGGAACAGATTTCATTAAGGGAAAAATCTCTATCTTCATAATTGTAGTTGTGGGAAGACGCCAAAAGAATTTTAATGTTTGCAGTTTTCGAAAAATCAGAGTTTTCGACGAAAATGAGACCTGCGCCATTCTCTTAAACTTCCTTCACATCATCCAACAACAAAATTTATTAAAAACGATGAAGCTATTTTTTTTTTTTTTTGAAAATGCCCCAGGGGCTTCATGTAAAGTAACCCCCCCCCCCCCCGAATTGAAATATGGGTTTCGAATTCAAGGGGTCTCGACATCAGCCAGGTCGATTGGGGAATATCAATTTTGGAGAAACTTGGCTGAACGGTTTAACCGCTACCGTTGTTCATAGACGGACATACATACACGTTTTCCACTTTTTCGTTACCAGGGCTCTGTAATAAGAGTTTTTCTGCCGAAAATTCTCCGTTTTTTCTTGTAGCATTACATACATCTCTACTGCGTAAGCGGTAGCGAGAAAGTAAAAATCCATTTCACATTTTCCAAATTAATTAAAAAAAAATAAAACTCCAGCAACGGAATTGATTTAGCCAGTTTTTAAAACGTGAACCAGTGGAAATGTCCATCAGTAATGTAATCATTTGTGTTAACAGTGAACTTGTAAGTTGGATTTGCAAACTCATCCAAATGTACAATTCTGAAGAATTTGAAATGAAAAATTGAACACTTCAAGAAGAGTTATGACTCTGAAATTCTTTTATAAAAGTATAATCAATTTCTGGTCACTGATAAAAATAAATATCTCAGGCTTCGTAGTGTTGCTCCAAAAGCGTATTCATGTTTCGGTTCTACATTTCTTTCCGGAGTTGCATTTTCTTCATGGAGTGTAATAAAAAAATAAATACCAATTTTGCGCGAAAGACTCAAACCTATAAGATGTATTTAAGGGATGGCTTTCCTATAAAGCATCTCAAGCATCCGCGTAGTACGGAGTTATACGGAGCTATCTCTGTCTTTTTCGCACGTTCGTTGCCCCACGTGACAATCCTTGTCTAACAGTGACGCTTTTTAACATTTCTTTGTATAAAAAGAAATGCTAAAAAATCGTGATGTTTAAAAGTGACCTATCTATTTGTTAGAGTACTAAGAAAACTACACTAACATATTTTACAGAATGACAAATATTACAAACAAGCGCTATAACAAATATTTCAACTTTTCACATACGTTTGCTCTTCGCCCTCGTCAATTCTTATCCAGTCTTCTCTTTTTAACAACACATCGCACGACAATGAAATGTTGTTGTTTCGTTAGATTATGGACACTGCAAATTTTCAAATGAATAAGATGAGTAATTGTAATATTAAAAAATAAATGTAATTAACTACACGGAATTTCATCGATTAAACCCAAAAAAGGGTCATTCCACGCGAAATCGCACAAATTTAAGGAAAATTTGACCTTGGTGTCCCAGATTTTTAAACTTTTTGTCTGTGAAGAGTATAAGCAAAAATATGAAACACGTGTTTTCACTTTTTTTCAAATACTATTTTTCGAGATATTAATTTTCAAAATTTTTGAAAAAATACACGCATCGCTAAAGTGAAGTATTTTTATCTCGTGTAGTAATTGCGTCAGAAATTTAGTATTTTTCGACATTAAAGAACAAAAGATGCTCCTTCATTTCATGTATGTATTGAATTCGTTAATATTTTTAAAATGAACTTTTTGACCTAGCTTAACTTCAGTTCAAGGCTAACCGTTACACGAGATATACTGTATGTATTGTATTTTTAGTCCAATTTCACATTCAATAAACCAGAATTACTGAGTTTCGATTGTAGTTATTTCAAACGCTTTAATACGTAACAAATTGGCGTCGAGGATATTTTGTCAGGATGGTCGACGGCGACGTAGAAGTAGTGATAACTCGTGATCGACACTGAGGGCTCATTGGCTGAATTCATTCCAGGGATGTCAGAAGACTTCCAGAGAAGACACATCGATCAAGCTTGGCTGGATAAATCAAAAATAATTTCGACTTGATATCAGTGGCGAAGCTGTAGGATAATCTGGGAGCCTTAGAATACTCACATTATTTTTCAACAAAATCTGTCGTTTTGTATGCCATTTACTCATTTTTTTTACTAAATCTTTAAAGAAAATTAAATGTTTTCGACTGCTTTTTCCCCCACTTATGCTAATCAGCAGAGCTGCGATGGCTGAGCGGTGAGCCGGTGGATAGTCACCGGCTGGCTCTGCCGTGCATGCGCACAACACGGTGCGCGCTTGTGAGCTATCTCCTTCTCACTCGCACTCACTGGGCAGAGAGCCTAGGCTTCCAGCATGCGCAAACTTATACCGCGATGGATGTCCACGTCCCGGCCAAGCAAATGCACATCACCTCGTTGTGGGAAAGTAGAGTGAGTTATTTGTGTTATTTTTGTTCGTGTTTTCTTTATGAAACAATTAATGAAACTAAAGATTTAGTGTTATATAGAATGTCCCATAGACTGTGGGCCCCTCCCATAACTTCCAAACGGTTCATGATATCGAAATGCAGTTTTCGCTTAACCATGCGGAATCATGAGGCAAGTGATATGCCGTAGAGATAGTATGCGTAGAGATAGTAGTAAAATGCTGTGTTAGATATGAAGAGACTATGAAATGTGTGTTTAAGGCTAAATGTACCGACACTAGTTCCATTTGTCGCCACCACGTGGCAGCACCAAAATAAGCAAAATTTACTAGACCGATAACGTCTGAACAAATTGTCCGATTTTCGATCTGTAAACGGCATTGGACTCCTTTTTAAAATAGAATTCACGCTACGATGCCGTTTTTTCAAAAAATATTTCCAAAAAAAATTTTAAATGATTTCTCATAGTTTTGGGAAGAAATTAAAAAATGTGGGCTTATAGCGCGATGATGACGTGCTTCCTGAATCCAACGTCGTGCCAATCATGCAAATCGGATAAATAAGAGCGGCGTAAAGTGAAATTTCGGAAAAAATACCTGATCCCCCCTTCCCTCTTCCCCCCTCCCCCCTTCCCGCAGTGAACTTGGAGTGAGCATTCGCAACGATATTCGAGAACCACTGTCCCAGTGCCATATCGGATTTGGAAATCCCGGAACCCCTCCCCCACGGCCACTTTAGCCTAGCCCTTCGCGGCGGGCGCTGAAAGAACGCCCGCCCGGTGCCTAGAGTTTCTCACAGAGTAACAACCTGCTCCATGGTTTCACAATGGGCAAACTGAATCAGACCTGTAGAGATATTTCAAGATTTTCACCGTGAAATATAAAGATGGAGTCTCACAATTGTTATAAATCTTGGAAACTCAGTCACCGAAGTGAAGATTCGAAGTACGAATATAGTACGAGTATATACACTTTACCTTCGATTCCTCTCCATTCGCGTGATTGTGATTATTATTATTATTATTATTATTATTATTATTATTATTATTGTTCTAATGTTTCGTTCTTTTCAAGTATTATATTTCTCTGCTAAGAAAGCAAAGGATAAAAGTCAGAGAACTCAGCAGGGTATTCCAGCGTAGACCAAGACAAGATAAAGAAAAGTTTCTTCAAGAAATATAGCACGTCATACGTAGTTTTTAACTGTTTTTTGACGTTAAATAAATCAATAAAAGGAAAAATGCAAAGAAGTGGAAGAACATAACAAAAGGAGACCTAAAGAAATGTTCCGGGTCATTCGAAATATGACCAGGGAGTGTAAACTGGCAATGAGGAATAGGCAGG
The DNA here is from genome assembly GCA_011170035.1 of Teleogryllus occipitalis. Lineage (NCBI taxonomy): Eukaryota > Metazoa > Arthropoda > Insecta > Orthoptera > Gryllidae > Teleogryllus > Teleogryllus occipitalis. The sequence goes on from BLKR01009308.1 coordinate 44,450, forward strand.
GACCGAAAAGGTATTAGATACCGGTAAAATACCGGTATTTTACATACCTTTTTCAAATACCTATGTTCTTTTATACCGGTAAAATACCTCTATAGGACGTCTAGAACGGTATGGACGTCCATAAAGGTTATAAGGATATTATACCTGTATTTTCAATGAGAAACAATAGCTTACCATCCATAAATGTCGACTAAATAAGTTATTTTAGTTAATAATATCTCACAAAATGTTTATTAAACTAATATACTTTTATAATTGTTATTTATTGTTTGAGTTATTATCTTGTTCATATATAACACTCGGTTACTAATAATTAACGAAACGCGAATGATTCCACTAATTCTTGTATAGTAAATATAATCTCCACTTCGTCACTGCACAATGTTCTCGCCCACTGAAAACTGCTCACCGCCCTCTTCCTACGCTTGGGCATATCGAATTGCCCTAGTGTAGCACACAGCCCGCCGAAGAACGCGGCGAGATGTCTGCAGAGGTCAGAAAAGTCACGCTATCAGAACAGCAGTGTGCCAGAGGTGCGACCCTGCTTCCAGCTCAGAAGGGTGACTACACTTGAGCGCGTGCCCTGGCGGCGCTGGGCTTGGATAGAAAGGAGCGCGAAATGAGGAGCAAACATTCAAAACGTGACATGTCCACTTTACTCCTTTACGAGAAAACGCAAAAATGTTATGTCATCAAAATTATGCAGATATTTTATTTATACTTAATTCTGAATTATGTAATAATGATAGCTAAATATATTATTAATATAAAATTTAAATATTCTATGAACTTACATTTAAAGAAAACAACATTTATGTCAACTAGTAAAAAAGGAAGCCTGAAGATCAACGGAGAAGTGATATACATGGCAGGCGAAGTTAAATACTTATGAATTACAATAACAAATTCTGGATACTGTACAGAAAAACTAAAGATAGGAATAATTTTAGAAAAAGCAGTGGAAAGAAAATTACACAAATTCATAAAATATGCAGGCATATCAAGTGATTGATTTCTAAAATTTTAGGTCCCGGAACGCGCTCAAAATGATTTATTAATTTAATAGAAATAATTATATATTTATAATATAATGTAATAATTATCAGCGAGATACAGGAACGCCGTTCCGTCGTGTTCCGTCAGAAATCAAGCCTCGCGTAAGACCAAAATCCAAATATTCGAGAAAATGGTATTTCTAATCCTGTTGTGTGGGTGTAAAAGCTGAACATTGAGATAGGCCGAAAAAAGGAAGATGCTTTTGAAGTATGGACACGGAAGAAAATATTACGTACAATGGGAGGGGAAAAAGATAAATGCCGAAATTTTGAAAAGAAAACAGAACTTTCTCTAAAAGCCAAAGCCAAAAAATGGAAAATAAAATATTTTTGCCATACTATGAGTCGAACAAAATCTCTAGAAAAGGATATTATGCTTGGAATGATAGAATGAAGTGGAAGAAAAGGGTGTAAGTGGCACAATTGAATAACTAATACACAATATCACAAACAAAAGGAAAAAGGCAGTTCGAGTCCGAGTGAGCAATGAACAAATTGCTAGCATTCTATTGCTGTGTATATCCAGATAGGTCTAACAAGGGATGGCTTGCGATCTATGTTCTAGTACTATTTCTCTTCGCGTTCAGACCCGCGAAGAATTGGGACCTGCAGATGAAAGGAGAGATGCTCACAGCCGCTGCTTGACCGGGACTGGAGCCGACAAATAGACATCATCGCACTGAACAGTGTGTTTGATACCCGCAGTCTTTCATGCGTACATTCTGCCATTATTAGGGAAGAACTCGCTGAATTATCGGCGCGTCCCCTCCCAGTTTCGGATAGCAAGAAAAGCGAAGGAATGATGCTCAAGTAATATAAATGCAAATATCAAAACAAAACACCTTTAAAATTCAAACATCTTTAAAAAACCTGGTTTAGAAACATCGATCAAGTTCGTGCGGAAGATAATTTGTTTTGACAGTGGCCGTGATTGTTAATTTATAATTACGATTTAAACAAAACGGCAAAAGAAAGTTTTCAGGCTTAGTTTCGCTGTTATTCTTTTTACTATCGCCCAGGGTCATCTTATGGAGTCACAACTTCCTCAAATGGGTACAGGACGGTGGGCAAGAGACCTTACACCTAGAGTGCTTGCGTTGGCCGCCTCTCTGCGTACGGTAGGACATACGTAGGAAATGCCGGAAAAATGGGGTCATTTCTTGGGCTGAAGATAGTCTACTGGATGAGGATGTTACAATTACCGTTCGCTTTATTCGAACACATGTATTGACAGTGGTATAATGCAATATTATTTCATATTTTAACTTTTTTATAAAATTGTGATTATCGGTTCTTTTCATTCACAACAACTCATCAAGCACATCGATAATAAACATCAGGTTTCATAAATGTTTCATTTTTTTACGAAATACGTTCATGTGTCTATACAAAATCTATGTTTTGAAAATATCAACATCAATGTTGCATCCCTATTCTCGACACCTAGATGAGGATCGCCGATTTAATACGTTTGCATTCTGATTCCCTAATATGAGGTTTATTAGTGACTGGTATGCTACGTTTTACTAGTAGTATATAAATCTTATAAATTGAATTGCTACCCGATTAAATGTTACCTATAAGCGTGTACGATGTTTAGAAAAATGGTATCTTAATGCAGAAATGTAAAAGTTGCCCAATTGTATAACAAAACATAATTTATCCCCCTCATTGACGGATATTCCTCTTCTAGTGTGGTGTTCCTGTCTAAGGGTTTAAGTTGTATTGCTTTCATGACAATTTAATGCATTAAAAAATACATATATATGTCACTATACAAAGATTTACACTACATCCTTTTACATTATCATTTACGTAGTTTGAATCAAAATGACGCGCCGGGAATTACTTTTTCCAATCTTCAAGTTTATACAAATATAACATAATCATTTTATATCAATATAACTTACTAAGTAAGCTGGGGCATGTCACGATTCTTAATATTATGTTTTAATGTTTGTTACAGTGTTGGATTCAGGATGCATCTCGCCTGCGCGCTATTTTACCACTTCTTCAATTTTGCCCGAAAGTACGAAAACAGTTTTAAAATTTTACTTGGGATAACAGATTCATGAGGTGAAGTCTATCAAGGAGACAAACGCCGTTTTGAGATCAAAAATCGAGTCGCAGGATAAAAGAGCTCGTGCGTAATTTCGGCTCATTCTTTCTGGTAGTGGAATGATAACGGAAGATCTTAGAAGTAAAATGTATGTAAAATAAGATGTTAGGACATGGAATATTGGTGATATCTACACAATTAGTTCAATTTTCTTTTTGAAATCAGTTTCCAAATCGGAATTGATATTTTGAGTAGTGCCTCAAATAACTTTTTGATGGTATTCGAAGGAAGACGGAAATATGTGAACAAGATATATAGTTTTATACGACTATTACAGATGATATGAGATCGTTTGGTTGTGTTCCAGCATCACTAGTTTGATAAGTGGAGAAAAGTATATTGAGATTGAAAGGGACGAAAAAGGACGAACCGACTGCCCGGCTTGCCTGCCTGAGAGCACGGCCTCCTCCCGTGCCGCCCTCCTCTTGAGGCCGCCGGGTTTGGCCGTTCGGCCGCGTCGAGGGAGCCTCCAAAAGGGTCGGGTGACGCAAGCGTGAAGCGGGGAGGGGGGGGGGGGTCAGGTAGTTTTTCCGAAATTTCACTTTACGCCGCTCCTATTCATCCGATTTGCATGATTGATACGACGTTGGATTCAGGAAGCACGTCGTCATCGCGCTATAAGCCCACATTTTTTAATTTCTTCCCGGAACTATGAGAAATCATTTTAAATTTTTTTTGGAAATATTTTTTGAAAAAACGGCATCGTAGCGTGAATTCTATTTTAAAAAGGAGTCCAATGCCGTTTACAGATCGAAATTCGGACAATTGGTTCAGATGTTATCGATCTAGTAAATGCCGTGTGATAGTGCTGCGATCTATTGATTTTTCCTATAAGTATTTTTCGGTGCATTTAGCCTTAATGACCATGAACGAACTTTCAGGATCGAAATTATTTGAAAGAAACAAAATTGATTCTTTTAAAATTATTGATACAGTAGTAACTCAGATGGAGTATCGAATTCAAGATTTTGAAATGTTTCACTTTTTTGAATTTCTTAACGAAAAGCAGTTTTCCACCTACAAAGCGTCCTTTTCTACAGGAAAGATTTCTTTTCTAATAAAATAATATCCATTCTTTGACAGTGAGCAGTTTTGAAACGAATTGACAAATGTACACATTGATAATGCAAAATACATGCCTGCAGATTTGTTGCTGAAATTTGTTGCAGAAAAATCAAATCTGTTCGTTTCTTTACCGTTAAAAATAAGTTTTCTATAATTTCGCAACGAAACTATTTAGTTTTTGAAATGTTAATTTCTCGTTTTAAATTTGTTTTGATTATTATTATTATTATTATTATTATTATTATTATTATTATTATTATTATTATTATTATTATTATTTCAACTATTAATAGTTAAATTGTTGGGAAGTGATTCTGAAACTGAAGAAAGCGTGCGCAGATGTTTTCTGCCCCATACGTCACATACAGTTTTTGACTGTTTTTGACTAAATAAATAAATAAAATAAATAAATGTTTCTTGGACAACTTGGTCTAGAAAAATGGTTAGACAGACCGACGACCTTTTTTGGGGGGATCACTTTTTCGGTATCAGGGGGCTCCAAAACATGCATTTCCATTGAAATCCACTACGTATAGATAGTGCTCTTCCGCAATATTCGTTCCGCATATACGTACGAATACGAGAAAGTAAAACAAATTTTGTGATGCGGAAAATAGCGAAAGCATTATCTTTCGGATACCAGTCGGACCATAAGAGAACCGCCCGCTTGTCTGCCTCGCTCCCAGCGTATTCCTCCTGCCTCTTAAGGAAAGCTTCCGCGCCCCATGCAGCCGTCCAAACCAGGGGCGGCGGGGGCGGGTTGCTTGCGGCGCGTCGGCGACGGTGGAGGCGGCGCGACATGGGGGAGAGGGGACATTATATTTTGCCACATTTCACTTTACGACGCGCCTATTTATCCGTTTGGACGATTGATACTGCGTTGGATTCAGGAAGCCATTTGTCATCGCGCTACAAGTCCACATTTTTTGAATTTCCTCCCGGAACTATTCCAAAAAAATTCCAAAACTTATTTTTAATTTTTTTTTCAAAAGGGCTTCGTAGCATAAATTCTATTTCAAATACGAATCAAATATAGTTTACCGATTGGAAATCGAACCATTTGTTCAGACGTTATTAGTCAAGTAATATTGGCTTATTTTGGTACTTCTACGTGGTGGCGACAAATTCAACTAGTTTCTGTTCATTTAGCCTTAACTTCAGTTCAAATCTAACCGTTACAGGCAATAAACATTGTATTATTAGTTAAAGTTCACATTCAATAAACTAAAACTAATGGGTTTGGATTTTTATTTTTAACACCTTGATACGTAACAGGTCCTGTACATCTTTCACACATCACTTCTGGGCGATTAGTAGGTGACACTGATGTCTAATCTAGTATCTGATTATCGTTTACTTTCAGTTAATTGGTTCAGTTTGGCAATTGGCTGCATGAAAGCATCATGTATATTTATAATGCAATGGGACGGTCGCACGCATCAGGTTTCGACGTATATTCTAAATTTTATTTCAAATAACGAGGGAGCCTCCGACATATGAGAGCCAGGAACGTGGCACTTTTCCGCTACTTGCGCGCCGATGACACCGTACTGGGCTCGGCCCTATTGTGTAGGGCAGGGGCGCGGCTGGGCGCGCCATGACTGAGCGGGAAATTTACGGACGCCGCGTCGACGGCGTCGCCACTCACCCACCTAGGTTTCCGAGAATTCCCGACACGAATTTCGTCGGAAACACGCGACGCCAACCATCACCGATGACACTGCGATTGGACGGAGCACGCCGCGTGATTTCAGGGGGCCAATCGCCGAAAACCGAGCGGGGGAGGACCACGTGATCTTGCGACTCATGGGAGGCCACTGCGGGCCTCACGAGCGTTCTTCTGATGGAAGAGACGGTCGAGTGAGGACGAGCTTTTTTCCGATGGAAGAGACGGGCGAGTGAGGTTAACCATGCGTAAACGCATCGCTGCACGCCGCTACACGCATTGCCGCACGCCGCGTGACGCCGCGCCTACTCGCCAGGCTGCCATCGCCTCCACATCGCTGGTCGCTTATGTGTCGCCTGGACTAGGCTGCACGCTGGACAATCGCCGTGAGGTAAGAACTCTACAGCCAATGACTGCTAGAACGCCCGAACTCGAGCTTGAACGTGTGATGGGCAGAGGCGCGATCGCCACCTTAGGCCACGCCGCTGGCGCTCGGGGGACTCCCCCCCTTCTGAGGGGCATCGCCCCTTCTTGGCGCAGCACCAGTTGCGGTCTGAATGACCAGATTAAAGTTAGCATTAACATAAAGAAGGGAGAAGTGGGGGTGTTACAATGAATAAGAATGTCTGAGATATACGTAGTACGTATATTTTACGCTTGCGATACACTTACGTAACATACAACAGTGCAACGTGATATTTGTATGCATAACTCAAATAAACAGTTTGTTAATAATTGAAACATGTGTTTATGCCCTCCTAGGATGCATTGCACGAGAAAATCCCCGTCATCGGTTTCTTCGCCGAAGCTCAGCACATTTGGTTTTCCATCATTTTACTTTTACTATTATTATTATTATTATTATCACTATCACATTTTAACTCGTTTCCACTCGTGCATCTCGGTTACCATGAACAAGAGATACAGGTTCCAACTGTCATAATCAGCACTGGATCAACCATCAATGTTCAGAAACTTTATCGCGATGTTACATGTGTCTAGTATGGCAATCTTCTGCATCTGGATGTATAACCTTCCTCAGTTGCAGTTCAGCCAGGGATTCATGTAGGAACTAAGGAATTTCACCAGTAGCGCCTAGAATTATTGGTACAATCGTCACTATTTCCACGTCGCTCCACATTTCCTTTATCTCATTTGCCAGAGGTTGATATTTTAGAAATGTTTCACTTCTTTTCTTTGGGATGTTGTGAGCTAGCGGGACTGCGACATCAATCACATACACCTTTTTTTTTCTTGTCATGCCATACAATGTCAGGTTTATTAGATGATACAGACCTATCTGTTATGATGGATCTGTTTCAGTATATTTTGTGATTATTTGTGTCAATGACAGGTTCGGGTGTGTACTTCTAGTATGGTATTCGGTTACCCGTCAAAAGGTTATTATCGTGGCATAGTTGCTGATAAACCACTTCACAAACGTCATGCCATTTTGTATATTCTGAGGATGCTAGAGAGCTGCATTCACTGATAATGTGGTCTATATTTTCTCTATGTTCTCCACATAGCCGACATTTGTCATCACGAACGTTAGTGCCTTTCAGGATAAATTTACGGTAGTTTTTTAGTTGATACTACTTGGTCCTGAATAGTTACCATGAAACCCTCTGTTTCAGCAAAAAGTTCTCCCAAGCATAGCCATTTAATTGACGACTTACGGTCCATCAATTCTCCCTCTATCTGGTATGGGTAGCGTCCATGAAGTTGCTTCTCTTTCCAGTTGCTGATTTTCATTTCATTGGTCTGTATTTGCTTTAGTAGATTCTTTTTTTTCATCAAATTCAATGGTTAATTTTCCGGTCAATGTATGTTACAATCCAATGTATCTTGCTTCCATTAACTTTTTCGTGGAAGTACTGACGCAGTCTCTCCAGTTGTTGGTGATGGAGATTCACAATATCTATGACACCTCTTCCTCCTAAAGACCTAGGTAGGTGTAATCTCTCAACTGCGCTTGGTGTTGACATCTAAATCTGGTACAGTAAAATCTGTCTAAACCGGAATCGATCAGGACAAAAAAAATCCGGTTTAGGAAGGTTTCCGTTTTGTGCAGGGTTTCTATTTTATGGCATATTTCCGTCCTATAACTAGTAAATTTATTGTAATTATTAAAATACAGTAATGTAGGCCTATAACCTATTTATAGAAATCAACAAAAAAGAGGATTAAACATATTTCTGAAAATGTAGAGAAAAAATTACAATTTGTGCTCTAAATATTATTTTTTCCAACACATCCAAAGTTTTTTGCTTTTTGGTTTTCCCATTAACCATCACTTTTTCAATTATAATTTGTGCAGTTGAAAAATTCTGAAATAGTTCTGGATTATTAGAAGTGAGTGCAAACTTTTTTAACTGCAGAACACATTGCAGGGCTTCAGAATAGTTATGTACAGAGGGATTTGTTTCCATTGCCGTGTCTTCTTCAGTTTCTGATTCAGAAATGATATTGTCACTTTCAGTTTCAATGTCTCCATCTGTGAATACATCTTGATCGATATATATTACATCTTCAGTACTCTCCCCCATAATTGCGCATAACGTATTTACATATCGGTCTGCATCTTCAGTGCCATCATCTGCTGGCAACTCGTCTACATCGGAAATTGTTGAAAAACCTGCCTGTCTGAAACACTTTTGAATGGTCTGGGGCTTTATAGATTTTACAGTTTTGTCTTTCCACTGAATTGCATCCAGAACTGTAAGAGACTTCGACAATTCAGTTACATTAATAGTCTTCCATTTTTCCAATTAAGCACTGCATCAAAAACTTGCGATAATGAGTCTTCATGGAGTATATTATACCTTTGTCCATAGGTTGCGTAATGGCTGTTGTATTGGCAGGGAACCACGCCAATTTCACATTAGACAGAATTAAGTGCGGATGGCACGTAGCGTTGTCCAGAAATAACAACACGTTTCTTTTCTTCAGTTTCATTCGGTTGTTGAACGAAACAAGCCATTGCTCCATCAACGAGGCTGTCATCCACGCTTTCTTATTGGCACGCCAGGTAACCGGTAACGAGCACACGTTCAAATTCCTAAAGCATCTCGGCTTTTGTGATTTTCCGATTACTAGAGGTCGTTCCATATTTCCTTCCATATCCCCACATAAAACACTGTTAATCTCTCTTTCGAATGCTTGCCTCCTTTGCATTTTTCTCCCTTTAAAGTTAGTGTTTTATTTGGTAATGCCCGAAAAAATAATCCAGTTTCATCCCCGTTGAATATATCTTTTGGTTTGTAGCCTTCAGTTATACTGGCAATTTTTATTTTCCACTCCTGAACTTTTTCTACATCTACATCTTTAGACTCTCCACAGATTTCATTCCACACTATTCCATGGCGGTTTTTAAAACTTACCAACCATCCATTAGAGGCCTTAAACAAAAAATCACCAAGTTGTTCTGCAAGTTCTTTAGCTTTATCTTGTACCATTGGACCAGATATAGGAATATTCTTCGATCTAGCACGCACAAACCATTCCCGTGTAAGTCGGTTGATTTCGTCATTTTTTGCTTTAATTTTCCTTTTCATCGACCCATGTCCTACAGAGTAAAGTTAACGATCAGTGCGTGTCAAAAATAGAGACAAGTGTTCAACATTAATTTTTAAAAACCTACGAAGTGAATGAAGAGACGATATCTTTACATACCTTTCATCCAGTTCTCCTTTATTTCAGCTTTTCTTTTGAGTGTTTCGTAAATCTGTGTCTTCCCGCACTTGAATAACTCTTGAAGAGCTTTCACTGTGAGCTTCTGAGTTTCGCTTGCTTCAATTAGTTTTACCTTTTCATCTAAAGTTAAAGTTTTGTGTTTTTTTCTTCAGCCATTGTTAAACTCGTAACACTAAACACCTCACTGTCTAGTAGCTGTAGACGGACTGATCGCTGACTTTCAAAGCGCAATGTGTCACAGCCCTGAGTAAGTCTTTCTGATACCCTCGCATGGCCTTGAGCAATTCGTCTCTGGCCAAAGGGTTACGATTTTCAACACCGGGCGGAGGACGCGTGAACAGAAGCCATGCTTGAACACCTTCCCACGCGCAGAGAGTCGGGAAGGGAATTCCCCTTCGTCCTACAGCCTGGAGAGACAAGCGACCCCAAGGTCGAATTCTACGCTGACAGCTGAAGTTCCTCTCCCTCATCGGATGGGCCACGACTAAATCGCATGTCACAGAGATAGAGCATTTAAAACAGATTTACAGATGCATTCATTCCATTAAGAATATTTCGCGTGTCTCTGCCGATTGCAATAAATTCACAGGAATTCCGTTTTATAAAGGTTTATTTTTCCTATAGGACATAAAAATCTGTTCCGTTTCCGCGTTGGGCAGATTTCGTTTTATGCTGTGTAAAAGTTAATAAACTTCACGGACCGGAGAAATTTTCCGGTTAAGGCAGATTTCCGGCTAGTACAGATTCCGGTTTAGACAGATTTTACTGTACAAAGTACTCTGCAATTTGTATTAAATGAATCTAGTCTGGTTTGTGTCCATCTAACAGTACCAAAGCTGTAGGTCAGCACTGTAATTACACAGGTATTTATAGCCTTAATTTTCCTGCCAGCACTGGGTTTAGTTTTCAGAATTTTACTCAGACGAGTATTAAATTCCTGGGTAATGTTAGCTTTGGTAATATTTTGGTCAACATTAGATCTTTGTAAATATCCAAGATATTTGTAATATTCCTCAGGATTCATGGCATGAATTCGTTCGTGTTTAGCATTTCCTTCTCCAAGGGTGTAATCCATCTGATGTTGCCACTTTCCTTTCCGCAGTGCATTTAGTTTACATTTCTCAACGCCAAAATGCATTCCAATATCATTGCTAAATTTTGCAGTAGTGTCAAGCAAATGATTAAGCTTTTCTCTTGTGGTGCTGAATAATTTTACGTCGTCCATGTACAGCAGGTGGGATAAGCGTACAAGATCGATTTTGCTGTTGATTTTGTAGCCCATTTGATCTTTATTTAACAAAACAAACATCAATTAGCCAGGAGTGAGGTAAGCTGTCGAAGGCTTTTTGATAATCAATATACGCTGTATATAACGTCCCTCCTGTCTTCACATGTCCACAGACTGCCGCATCTACAGAGCGTTCAAAAAGTCTCTCCGCAGTGGCCGACTCCCCACCCCACCAGCCTTTACGGGGAAATGGCAACATCGTGGGCTCATTCAGTGCAACGGCGTTCGAATGTTATTCCCAGAAGCGCGCTCGCTGCAATCAAGCAGCAGCTGAAATAAAAATACGTTATCGTATTATTTGTATCCAAGTGACACTATTTATTCATTTAGTCAAAAACAGTCAAAAACTGTATGTGACGCATGGGGAAGAAAATCATCACATTCGGTTTGACTAAATACAAGTTATTTGCTCAGATTCTGAATCTGAATTGAACGACAGGCAATCTTCTGTATGTGAAGTTTACGAGTTGTTTGTTGTGAATGAGGACTCAGATTATAACTTTTAGAATGCTGACACTGGAAGAACGTGTATTTTTGGTGGAACATGTGTTTCGAGCAAGTAATAAGTACACGGATGATGTGAAACAGATGTTTGCGACAAAATTTCCAAAAGAACGCGATTTAATTGCGAAATTTAGACAAGCAGGTTCTGTAACAGATGCGCCGAGAACTTTCTTTGGATCTGTTGGAAGAAGTGTTCGGGAAGCGCATAATTTCGAAAGGGCTACCACGATCACCAGATAAAGGGCCGCCACGATCACCGGATCTCACACCTGATTTCTTTTTCTGGGGTGCAGCTAAAGGAAATGTCTACAAAACTCGTCCCAAGACCATTGATGAATTAAAAAACTCAATATCTTTGTATGTAATGTCCATATCTCAAGAAAGTTGGAAAAGAGTTTTTGATAATAAATGTAAAAGAGTAGCGCTTTGCCTTCAAAGTTCTGATAAATATTTTCAACAAATGATCTAAGAAGATAATTATGAAGAGTAAAAAATAAACTGTTTATTTCAAATGCTTTTTATTTTAGTGTCACAATATTTTTCCCCACTGCATTTCATGTTTCACATCGCCCTCCTTTGTTGCTGTTGCGCAACGGACCAAGGCGAATGCGCCGTCGCGGCGCGATTCAGCCCGCGATGTTGCCGTTTCCGCATAAAAGATGATGGAGTGGGGAGGAAGCCACTGCGGAGAGACTTTTTGAACGCTCTGTATAATGAGCTGTTCCTTGCAGCCCTGTGACCCCCTCTTGCAGCCTTTTTGCTCTTCAGCCAGGATGTCTTGAAGGTGCTGATAGATCTTATCTGTTATTATGGAAGGTAGTAGTGTATATAAAGTTGGTAAGCATGTAATAGGCCTATATATCCCGGGATCAGAGCTGGATATTTTGGATTTTGGGATAAGATAAGTTAATCCATAAGTTAAAATTATGGTAGAGCTTCTGGGTTATTCAGAGCTTTTGTGAATAACCCTGCCATTGTTTCGTGAAAGCTAGGAAAGTTCTTATACCAGAAATTATGTATGTTATCTCTCCCGGTTCCCTTCCATTTCAAAGCTTTCTTTACAGCTCTTTTAACATCTTCAATGTGTATACTATGGTGATTCATTATGGGTATGTCTTCGCACTCATCTTTAACAGTTTGGATCCATTCAGCATTGAAATTGTGGTGCTTACTTTGTGTCCATATGTATCCCCAATACCTATTCACTTCTTGCGCGTCTGGCATCTCACCTTGGTTCGATCCTTGGGCATTATCCATCTGGATAGAGCGGAAGAACTGTTTTCCATTTATTTGGAAGAGTTTATTTTGTTTCTTACGAAGGTTGCTTTCGCGGTATCTTCTTAGCCTGTTACTTTTAACAGAAAGAGTTTGAGTTAATCAAGTACCGTGATAATTGTTTGGTTTCCTTCATTTTTATATTTGAACATAATTTTCTCTACTTCTCTTTTAATCTTGGCACTACAGTTGTCTTTGAGTGTTTGAGAAAGTCTACCAATGCTCTTACACAATGTTTCGATTTGGCGTTGAAGTCGCCGTTCCCAAGGAGGCTGCACAGGCTGAACTTGCTTTTTATCACTCATTAAAATTAGCTTCTGGCCATTAGCTTTAAGTACTGTGATAGTACCAATGAACACAAAGTTATGCAGTAATTCTATATTGTGCATATTCTTTGTTTTATACTGTAGAATTCTATCGACTTCGCTCAAAATGAGATTTGTTTTAGCCCTTAATTGAAGTTTTGACATTTTCGGTCTTTGGAAAGGGTCAGATCCATAAAATTCGGTATACGATTCCTCCCAGTGTTGTTTGACCAAGTTCTGCAGTTCATTTTAGATGTCAAATGGTGGGGTTTTGCTGAGGTTGATTCTAACGTTCCCATTTCTAGAACAAGTTAAATTTGTTAGATTTTGATTTTTTCCGTTCCCAATTGATGTAGTTCTAACTCTTGTTTTATTTTTCCTTAATTTTATATATTTGCGATTCTCGGAGTCGCTTGTTGACTAGTATAGAACGTTTTTGATCAACAATATTTTGGACTGTCTTTCAGGAAAGTTCTGGGTATTTGTCAATAACCATTTGGTACAATGGTTCTCTATAAGCTGTTAAGTCGGATTCCAGTTTAGTTATTTTGAGGTAGCAGTAAACGATGTATTCATTCATTTCTTCAGTCCATTTAGTTTTCTGCCTTAGCTTGCCAGCAAGAGTGGTCTGTGGTTGAGTTTCCATTGAAACATCAATTGCTGGTTCTGCTGGAGATGGTGAGTGTTGGGTTCTCCTTCGGTGGTAGGCTGTAGATTCTTCAGGTTCCCCGGCAGGTGCCCGCCCTGTCAACATCCTTCCACCATCGGTTCGCATACTGTCACCTGCAGCGATGGCTCCAGAGGTGCCCTGGCGCTCCCCAGGCAGCGGCTCTTTTCCGAGGCTTCTCAAGTTTCTTTTCTCCATCACATATGGATGCGCCTTTTATACCTACGGCCAGGTATTATGTGCCATTGCCCTGTTCGTCGCTTTTAATCGACGTAGCCCGTCTCCCACGTGGCTTGAGATGACGTGCGCTCTGACGTAGGGTTGGACTTTGGGAGACGAGGGGTAAGGAAGGAAAGGAAAAATAGGGTTTAGGAGCCTTTCCAGATGGAAAATGCCTAGGGAGCGGAAGAAAGTGAGCTACTCGATCCATGCACTTACTCCCGGTGGAAGGGGGGAGGAATATGAAAGGGAGGATGTCTAGGTTAGGACAGCGGTCGGCGCCTCTTTGTAGGTAGAGGAAACCGGGCTGATTGCGCAGTCCCTACCCTCCGGCTGGGCATTGCGGGCGATGGGGTCGCCACCACCCTACGTCATGTGTATTATTATTATTATTATTATTATTATTATTATTATTATTCGACCGTTTGTCCTAGGGGATGTACATATTACATACAGTGAGCGTGAGGAATGGGAGGTACACCTGCATACAAACACAGTTTGAAGGTCGGTCTGAATAAGTACCCCCATCTCGATCAGTTTTTTTAGATTAGACTTATTAGTAATTCTGCAAATAAGTTTGAGAACTTGGTGGCAGAATGCACTAACTAAACATCACAGAACTTAACTGTACAAAATTTTACAAAATTTACGAACTTTACAAATTAACATGAACATTTCTCCGTGCAAGCTTCCATAGCACTCCACCTCACCTCACCTCACCTCACCTCACCTCACTATACTGCTAATCACTGAGTTTTAATGTGTTTCTTACACACTCTCCCTCAACTTTCTGCATGGGTCCCAACATACCGCGCCATATTCTAATATGGGTCGCACTAATGACACATTCTAGTTCTTGGGCTCTCACTGAACTCTTTTTCAGAACTCGCATAATAAAATGCAAAGATCTCCAGGCTTTCCCTACAACGAAATTTACTTGATTTTCCCAGGTCAATTTACTGTCTAGCTGTATTCCTAAATATTTGCAAGACGTGACCCGAGGTATAACATTATTATTCAATTTATACGCGGTTTCATTGTAACTTCGACTTCCTACCAAACGTGATAGACTTACTCTGAACTGTTTATTTCCTTGCCGTTTGTTTCCGCCCAGGTGTGTAATTTGTCTCGCTGCAAAATATTCTCGTCCTCCGAGTTAATAATCATAAATTACGCAGTCACCTGCAAAGAGTCGTACATTAGAAGCTAAATTTGTTGGCAAATCAATCACGAAGGCAAGAAACATGAGTGGACCAATGACACTCCCATGTGGGATTCCTGACGTGACGTTTCTCGAGGTTGATAAGTAACTTGAGATTCGGACCATCTGTCTCCTGTTACGAAGTAGTTCGTTTATCCACGCTCCCACTCTATTGTCTAAACCCGAATCTATTAATTTATATATATATATATATATATATATATATATATATATATATATATATATTGTGACGGACCGTTGTTGCAGTCCTGTACGACAGTAAATTTATAGTTAAGGGGACAGGTATTCTTTTTTTGCGAATGGGCTCTGGGTTCATGCAAACATTGAAAGAGGATTCTAATACAGGGATCATACAAAACTTTATTCCTATTATCATACAAACACTTTAAAATTATCTTGACTCTTAAATCATGCCGCGAATCACTGCAGTGCCTGATTAAGTCCAGGCTAGATTAGTTAAACGTAATACAAAATAAAATCTTTGTTCATTAGGCGGCGTTACTTTTCACGCCGGCTTCCTCCCGTTCGGCTTGTGTCCCAGTAGATCGGCGCCACTCGGCTGCTTCCTCGGCGTGGCGATGATTCTGCTGCGGCGGCGACAGCTCGTTCCCACGCGTGCCCGGCCGTTATTGGCCCGCGGTATTTTCATCCATGCGCTCTTGAAGTCTAGTTATGGTGCACAACTTCCGCGCTACCGATTCCAGGATCACGTAATCACTAACAAATTCGGCTTCAGTTCATACCGGCGTGATGTTCCGCAACCCCATCACCACATGGCCTTGCTCGCCTCTGGCTCCCACCTGATAAATCATCCAGTTCTTTCATGGACAGATTCCCATCACCTTGCCATAATCACAATATCAATTCGTATTTTACTTAGTTCCATACCACACTTGTTCCCCACGGCTTACCACAACACCTTCCACATTCCTTACTTCTTCCACGTGCCGCTTACGCAACACCTCCAGTTCTCTCTGAATTTCACTCTTGTCGAACTTCCCGATGATTCGTCCACACTCTTACTATTACTTTATCTATTACGGCGCTTCCAGTCATCTTACATCCCATAACCTGAGTCTTTCTCCTTTCTCCCATCAGCCACCTCACGCGCAATACTTCCGCATCCTTCCACGCATCCCCTCCAACTGCCGCTCACTCGCGCCTCCCTGTCCGTTGGCTCTTGCCCGCCACGGGAACCTTTCTCGCACTGGGCGGGAACTGCCAACTGCCGCGCCATTTGTACTACCCCGAACACCTCGCATTTCATCTAGAAACGCGGCGCGTTTCAATATATATATATATATATATATATATATATATATATATATATATATATATACTTTGTAAGACGATCGTGTGGAACGACATCCAAAGCTTTGGCAAAATCAATTACAATCGCGTCGACCCTACCACCTTTATCAAGTACATCGGTTAGGTTCTGTAAAGTGAGACTAGCTGACTTTCGCACGAAAAACTATTTCTGAAACCGTGCTGACCCTTATAAAGCCATTCCCTGTCTTCCCATTCTTTCCTGATGTAGCTAGAAATTAGATGTTCCATAAGCTTCCATACGACTTATGTAAGACTTACCGGTCTATAGTTACTAAGTATTGTCTTATCGCCAGTTTTAAAAATAAGACTTTCGTCCAGTTTGCCTGATCCTTTGAGAAGATGCTGAGATGGCCCCTTGTTTTGCTTTGGACAAAAATGTAACTTCATTATCTGTGCACGTCTTCTAGAATTCAGTGGGAAATGTAGTTATTTAAATTATCGTTCTCCGTGTTGTCACGGCAGGAA
Organism: Teleogryllus occipitalis; assembly: GCA_011170035.1. Classification (NCBI taxonomy): domain Eukaryota; kingdom Metazoa; phylum Arthropoda; class Insecta; order Orthoptera; family Gryllidae; genus Teleogryllus; species Teleogryllus occipitalis. The sequence continues at coordinate 61,328 of BLKR01009308.1, forward strand.
TTATTATTCCTTGACGAAGGACGAGATGAGGGATAAGAGCCCAAATTTATTGCTGATTTACCCCTGAAAATAGATTTTATTATATCGGTGCGAATAGCAAATACTTATGTTAACAATCCTTGCAAAAAACGCTCATTTTTTCTGTATTCAAAATTCAAGTGGTATATGGCTTAGGGTAGAGATTACAGAATTTTGAAAATGTACACAGAATTCACTCTTCCCCATAGAACGTCAAACAGTTTTTAACTGACGTTAAATAAATAAGTACATCTTCAGAAAGCATCGAGACGTGAATCAAAGTAGCAACATGTGTGGGGAGGCCGTTATCGGCATCAACTCTACATGGGTAAAACCGCTATAGGATAGGGGGCGTGGTGAAACTAGATACGTGCCCTCTAAACAGATTATCGAAGTCGTGTAACGCGACAAGTTTTAATTCGTCCCGTTGGGAGAAAAACCCATTTAGATTCCAGGATAGGAGAGCCGTAGAGTAAGCGTGACTCTGAGAGGTAGAATTATATCATGACATTTATATTATGTGTACGCTTATGTGTGTGGGGGCGCGAACCTAGATATTAAACTTTATCTTATATTAACCTAACAAACTATTTTAATTTTATGCTACTTGTTTATAATATTTGCACACTATTGCACCTATAAACTAAACTTACATACTAACACATACTTACAAACTAAACTTATATTAAACGCTACTTATTTAAAATATTTACATGCACTTGCACTTAAAATCTAAACTTACAGACTAACAGGTTTTTGCCCTTGGCACTGAGGTGCTTTTACTTTCCGCCGCTGCTGCCTGAAGAGGCTAGTGTCTATCTCCGCTTTCCTCCGAAGGAAACTCCTGAGCACCGCTCCACGGGCTAAGTGATCGCTCAGACCGAGTGTCAGGAGTCGGTCGGAGAAAAATGGTCGGAGCTTGGAAGATCATTTTGAAACGAGTCCGAGACGGACAGCCAACTAACAGCTGACTGACATCAATCTTGTTCTGATAAACTGGTTCAAAAATTACTGCATTCGGGCATTGCCACCAGAGTTGTGGCGTGGATTGATGAGCATCACCGAAATAGGGAACAGAAAGTCCAAGTTGGACAACAGTATTCAACTCTAGCAAAGGTAACTTCAGGAATCCCTCGAGGATTGATTTATTGATTAGGTTTAAAGGGCGATTCAACTACTAAGGTCAAGGCGCCCGTGTCAAAATATTTCTAATATAATGAAGGTTCTCGTAAAAGTGTTGCAGATGCAACTTACACGCTAATTAAAAGGCACATACATGTCCTAAAAAGAAAGCTTCAATTACGAATAAAATATCCAAGTAGATAAGACAAGGTTCAAAAACATAAATCTAGGGCCAGGAAAACATAAAACATTATTGCCCTTGCCGGTCAGATAAAATTATGTTCCACTTTCTCTCAAAAACAAAAAAGCTTTGAGAGCGCGGAATCATTTCCGCGCATCTCTCGTAGAGAGAGTTACCCAGACCATGTCTTCGTCGTCTGCCAACAAATTTCAAACAATGCAAGAGAACGCGTTCCACAGAAAGAACCGTCATGCATAAATCACAGGTAGGAATTCACCTCGAATGCGGAAACTGTGTCCGTGTCCAATACGAAGTGGCAGTGTCCGATACGAAGATGGGTTAAAACAACTTCCTCGCACCTAGAAGGTCGGGATGAGGAACGCCAGGAATTAACAGAATCCTTTGTTACTCGCAGTTTATAGGTGGTATTGTGCCACTCTGTTTGCCACGCTCTAAAGATGGATCGTTTTAAAGAAGCTTTAACATCGGACAGTATAAAGTATAGTATAGTATAGTACAAAGGAAATGCCAACAAGAGTATTCTCCAATCGCTGATTTCATCGCCCGGTCAGCCAGCTCGATCCCCATGATTCCCACATGGCCTGAGACTCAACTCAGTACCAGATCATAGTGGCGAGACACAAGACGATGAATGAGGTTTTGAATTGATACCGTCAGGTAGTCTGAGGAAGAACGGGAGGCAGCTTGAAGTGAGATGAGAGAATTAGAACAGAGAACTGCTCGGCACAAAGTCGCTGTCTCTATGTATTTTAGGGCTTCAAGAATTGCATACATTTCAGCCGTGAAGGTACTGCACTGAGAATGTAGCCGATGTGATTTAGTGACTCTGATTCAATAAAAACTACAAGCTACTGTGTCGTTGCACGATGAATCATGTGTATAAGAATCCATGATCTGGATAGGCTACCCTCATTTACTGAAAATACATCAGGTAAACAACTAGTTGTTTGGGAAGATTGGATAGTCTGAGGTCGATATACGTACGATCTTGGGCATGCTTGTCTGGTGGTCTAAGCGGGTGTCTGGAAAACAATGCGTCCACAACGAGAGGCGTGGAATCAGTGCCGAGATTTTCCTTCCTGAGTTTTCGGCTCACTATCTTGTAGCCCTGTCCCCATGAATCTCTGTCGACTTCGCCGATTAGAACCTTCCAGCACTGCGATATCTTTCTCTCGATCGCCCTTCTCAATTTCTTCTTGGCATCCTGGTGGGCAGACAGTAGAGCAGATTAAGATCTCAGTCTCGCTCTTTTGACCCGTCGTCGGAGCTTGAGACAGGTTTCCTCAGCTCAGCTATATCTTCCTACCACCAAAAGACTACCCGTCTATCGTTCCGGGATTGTGTCTTGAGGGGCATTGTTGCGTTGCAAGTTTCGTGCAGATTGGGCATAGTTTCTCCCACAAGCCTCTCGGCGTTGCATTATTCTTGCATATTGCAGTTCTTTAATCGGTTTGGGTTCATCTAACTTGACATTCCAGCCCCGTTTTCTGCTTCCGGTTTCTGCCAGTGGGAGCGCTCTCGCGGCCACAGACAAAGTGTGATGTACTGGTGATCACTGCCTCTGTAGACCTCGAAAACTCTCCAGTCCGTCACTCTAGCTGCAAGCTCTCCAGTTGCGAACGTGATATCCGGAATAGTTTCTGCGTATCCGGGCCGTCTGAAGGTAGGGATGGAGCCGACGTTCAGGAGTGTCAGGTCTTGTTTGGCCGCCAACTCCAATAAGTATCTTCCCTTAGTATTCGACGCCGGCATGCCCCATTCCGGTGCTCTAGCGTTCGTTACCGCCCACTAAGGTATTTACGTCTATCTATTGCATCACGTCTTCTAAGGCCTCAATTTACCTGCGGCACTCGTCTATCCCCTTGTTGGGAGTAATGAAGCAGTTGTAGCGTCACGTTGGCGGCCGTGGGTGGGAGGAGGAGCGGAAGTATCGCATACCTGCGGGCTGAATAGCCTCGGCGCCACGGCGTTGGGATATTTTAGACCAAGTGGACGCCAGCTTGACCTGGAAGGTCACGTAGTAGACGCGAGCCTCCCTCCTACACCAAGGACGGTCACGTGACGGCTACACTCTAGGTATAAAATCGAGCCGACGAGCTCACACGGGGGTTTTGTTTTGGAAACCTCGCGCGATGCGCAAAACTTTACGCCCAGGCTGGAGCGTGTCGTGCCTCTTGCACGGGTGACGAGGTCACGGTAGTGGCGCGGGCGAAGCGTCAGTGGAGGCGGGGCCTCCCTAGCTATGTGGGGTATCCACAGGGAAATTCTCAAAAGTGTGTAGTTTCGGAGCAGAATTTAGTTACTGTACATACGTGTAAATAAACTTGTACATACTTGAAAATGTCTGTGTGTTTTTCTCCATGGCGCCACGCGGTTCACAAAAGTGATTAAACAGGTTTTTATTCAAAGCCCCTCCCAGATCCGTGACTTTCTACAAGGACCTTGGTGGGATCAATGATCCATATAGCCGCGGTGCCTAGGGTGTGAGAGTACTATCCTGGGCCGTCCTGGTTCCGGTATGGTTCGTTAATGTCCATTGCTGTGATCCCTTCTTCCATCGTCAGGTGGTTTAGTAGCTGGTGAGCTGTTCGGCTTCTGGTTGTATTTGCATGCATGATTTTTATCAACATTTGTCTGCTTTCTTTAAAGCTCGTCTGTAGACTTGACACATATCGGAGCCCGAGAGCCTGTCTGGGATGATCCCTGTGTCCGCGCATAACACGTATATCGAGAAACTCGCTGCGCATGTTTGGGCCTTATGCCCTTCCCCCCGCATCTGTGGCAGGTGTTCTTTCCGGTCTTCTTTGGCCTCTGTAGTCTTGTAAGAAGTATCCGTATCCTAGGCACCTTTATCATCGAGCGATGACTGTGCGCCTCACTTGGTAGTCCACACACCCCACTCTGATTTTCGATTTTTGGAGTAGTTTGCTCGCTTCCATCTCGTCCAGATCAAAAACTACCATCTTTGCCCCCATTTGTTTGGACCAAGCATCAAAATTTGCATCTGGGGCGGAACTTCTAGGTGTCTAGAGAGGCTTTTCTCACACCTCGCTCTCCGTGTAGGCGTCCAGGTCCCGAATCTGGAGGCTCATGGAATCAGTTGGACGCTCCCCGTTTCGCCTACAGTCTGCTTCGGGGCATTGGCCGAATGAGAACATCCCCCGCTCTCGCCTTTTTAACGGATCCAATCTGTCTTTATCTTCTTCCAGATTTCCCCGAGAACTTCGTCATACGTTTTTCCTTCAGCTGGTCTGATGACCACCACGTTTCTTCTTGGCTTGCTGCGTTTTTCTTCTGGTTGCTGTTTGCATTTTTCGGTTTTCTCCCATTTGTGGGAGCTGTACTTTTTTGCGGCCTTGGCCTTATCCTTTTTTTCCTTGTTCATCAGGATCCATTCTGTTAAATCCTTTGTTTTTTCAGCCTCCTGTGTGTGGCTTCCTCTTGGACGCGTTACATCGTCGCCTGGGGCTCGCTCGGAGGCCACCGCAGCTTTAATTGGACTGTTTTTTGTGTCCTATCCTTTTCTACGTCCAGTGTTTTCTCCATGCGTTTCCTGACCTTTCGGCTCTCGTGCATGGTGTGCATTTCTCGAAGCTGGACAAAGCCGCTTTTGCTGTCTATACTAACATTGTTCTACTTTTGGGTGGCCTTCATTCGATAACAGCCCCCAACTTTTTCAAAAGGGCTTCTTTCTGATGCTCCTGTCCACCTGCTCTCGCTTGAAGCGATGGACTCTGTATTCGCGTCATCCGCCAGTGCTCGAGGCCCCAGGGTCTCTCGCATGTCAGTCTCGAGGAAAGCCCCTTTCACAATCTTCCGTATACAACCATTTAACAAATTACATTTCTCATAAATGGTTCTCACAACTAGTAAACTCTAACATGTATTCTAGTCAGTAGAATATTATCATAAATATTTTTTTGCTTTACAAAGAATTCACATATAATTGGAATAAAATAGGTATCTAAACGTTTTAGAATGTCCACAATATTTTGGTCTAAAGTAATATTAAGACAATTGAGTTTTCCCATCATGTTATTTTTAAATTATCAAATAATGAACAATGCCATACTAAGTGATCAGCGGTGTCATTCTCCACACCACATTCACAAAAATCTAAATTGACAGTTTTGAACCCGTCCAGGCGAATCGGTCCACGTCCTGACGGGGGGATGCAGGCAGGGCTCTCAAGTATTCGTTTCTTTCACCGGTCATTTTTTCTCCCCATTGTTCATTATCTTTTCTTTATAACATCCAGTTTCTTTTCTTCTTCCTCTTCTATTTCACTGGCCCCCTCTGTTTGCTGAACGCCCACCCATGTGTTTGTCGTGCATGGCGACCCGTGTCGAAGGGAATGTGTGTCCTGGCGGTTGAGGAGTCTGTTTGTTTCCTCACTACTCACCTTGTGCTACGTTCTGCTTTACACTTAGGAATACATTGTCAGCGTATTTTTGGGAACATTCCTTTTATGCTTCAATACACTTACTTTTGCTTCGAACTCTTCTAGACGAGCAGTCGGGAGCTAACCCACTCCCGATCAATCGCTTGGACTAGGTCTTGTACTGAACTCCAGGGTGAACGGGGGGATCCACGGTGGTGCAGCGCTGTGTTATTCCCCCACTACATCCCCGTGGCAACCCTGACACTCCGATGGAGTGTCCCCTTGTTGGGCTCCGTGGGGGGTGGGGATCACGAGGATGAATCACGTATCCATTTCATGCTAAACCTTCTCCCCCACCCTCTTTCGCAAGAAAGAGATGTCCGGAATGAACTATTGATTTAGTTTCTTTTCGAAAGAAGATAGATCAAAGTAGCCTAGATTCCTCCTCGTGGCATGCACTGAGGAAGGAAAATCATTTAAAATGTTAGTGCTGTCCATTTGGCGCGCGCTATTGAAGAGATGTATGGAAAACTACAAGCTGTGGTGCGACAAAGGAATGATACCATTCTCTTTGAAGCAGGTTGGGATGATCAGATAGACAAGATCAAGAAAACCAAGCAGATTGCCGGCCTCCAGGTGGAAGTGAACACTTACCCAACACTTAACCTTTGTATTTGGATTTTTTCTGCAGAGAGTGAGGAAGAATTAGTCTCCTTTTTGAAGAGACAGGGTGTGACCGACGTGTACAGGATCAAGAGGAGGGTGCATGGGCGAGAAATCCCCACTTCCACTCTTATTCTGATATTCAATCTTCCAACTCTCCCTCGAAGGGTCTCGTGCGGTTTTTATAACGTTCACCTACCGCAATATGTACCTAACCTCTTGCGGTGTTTCAAGTGCTAGAGGTTCGGTCATACACAACAGCGGTGCATGGCAGATAACCCGGTGAGCGCGAAGTGCGGGAAAAGGATGCACGAACCTGAACCCTGAGCCACTGCACCGCATTGTGTTAATTGCGAAGGTGACCATCCGGCCAACTTTAAGCAATGCCCTACCTTTCTGAGAGAACGAGAAATCCAGAAGATTAGAGCCGCTGAGAAAGTGTCCTTTCCTAAGGCCAAACGTCGGTTTCAAGCGAGGAACCTGGTTGATCTTTCACAATCCTTCTCCGGCGCCGTGAAAGCTAAGACTCCGGGAGTAGCTACGGGCTGCCAAACAGAACGAACTACCCCCCAAGTGGTGAGCTTCTGAGGCCAGGTGTCTCCAGTGGACCTTCCTGTGTATACCTCACCCCTGCAAGGTCGGAGAGTGATTATACCAACAAAATACAAAAAGATTGACTGAAAAGCTCAGCTGTCGCAGTCGACCAAAACTTTAAACAAGCCTCCTTCAACGGAAGTTGATGTCGGTCGGACAACAGCCTCAGAACCGGTAACAAAACGCTCCTTATCAATGCCTCAAATAGTTACATCAGAAACACGCACTGAACGAGCATCTTGCCACCTAGCAATGCCCAGGAGGCTTCAGCTTCGGAGGAAACTCTCGCTAGGGAGGAAACTCGCGCATTTGATTCCCAACCTCTTAGGAAAAAAGAAAACAATTGATTCCACCATGGCCTTGTCATGGAATACTAATGGTTTCTCCTCGCGACGGGACGATCTTAAACTTCTTCGGCTATAGCACACCACTCGGTGGTTTTGGGACATGCCATCGATTTCGACAAGACTCGGTTCCTGCATAAGGAATACAGGTACTGGCCCAGACGCTTCAAAGACCTTTAGAAATTAATAGACGGCCGCATAACATCAACGCGGACGCCAGGCTCAACCTTAACCCGGCCTGGAAATCGCTACCTCCACCAATCCGCGACACCGAGGGCGCTGCCCCACACCGTCCGACCACGAGGTCGCTTGGCGCGAGGCCCGGGTTGGCACAGACCGCCAGCCATCAGAGCGACCCCTCCGCTAATCACGGCGCACCCACCCCATCCGGCCGCCTAGGCCGGACAATATATACTCGTAACACCCGACGCACAACATCGCGATGTAAATGCCTTGAGGAAGCCTGCGACATGTCAGGCGAAACGTCGGCCTCTCAGCCCACTACGCGGCGTCACCCGGACAGCCAAGTCACGATCTTAAACTGTTCTTGTCCCTTTACAATACCCTGATAATCTGTCTTCAAGAGATTCGCCTCACCACACCCGGTCCCTTGTCTCTTCGTGGCTTTTCCCCTTATAGGTTCGATGTGGATGATGGTCTCCGTGCTAATGGGGGAGTTCACTGGTACACGATTAGCTGCTATTTACAGAGGTACTTCTTCCGAGCGACTTTCAAGCAGTGTGTGTGTGCAGGTGCACCTCCCATCCCTCATACTTACTGTATGCAACATTTACATACCTCCAGGACTGAGTGTATCAGCTGACGAACTTTTGGGCTTGATAAACCAACTGCCCTCTCCGTTCGTGATAGTCGGGGATGTAAATGCCCACAGTCCTCTCTGGGGCTCTTCCCGCACTTGTCCGAGAGGCAACGTATTAGAATCGGTGATAGACTCCGCGAACTTGGTTATTTTGAATTTCGGTGAACCAACTCATTTTGCCGTCGTCAAAAACTCGAGCACGTGTATCGATCTAACTCTGCATCCCTTCTCTTGCAACCGTCCTACAATGGTCCAATATAGACGACCTGTACGGAAGCGACCATTACCCCACTACCGTCCACATTGATGAACTTGCTCGGGGGTTGATGCGCCCCCCTCAATGGTATGTCCGACGTGCTGACTGGTTGACATTCCAAGCGAACGTCAGTCTCTGGAGGGCGAGCTTGAAAGTGTGGAGGAAATGGCTGCACATTATAACACTGCTGTACAAGCTGCGGACGTTGCAATTCCCAAGTCGACCCACGACACTCCTTCGTCCCGTGGTGAAACTTGGAATTCTCAAGGACTATCGATGCTCGTAAGAAAGCTTTGGCGCGTCTAAAACACTATCCAACCGCGGATAACCTGACTACAAGAGGTGCTGAGCGAAGGAGCATTTTAGAAACTATTTTAGAAAGGAAAAATGCATCATGGAAAGCATACGTCTTCTCTCTGAATTGCAATACGCCACCATGTCTGGTATAGAGGAAGGTACGTCAAATTAAAGGATATCCTTCCCCAAAGTCAGTGCCAGGTGTTCTTAAAAATGGTCAGATGATCACAGCTCGAGACGCCATTAGACAGGAACTTGCCACTCATTACGAAAATATGTCGAGTTCGGCAAACTATAAATGAACCGCGCTTTGGATTTTTCAAGAGCTCATGAGGATTATAATACCCCTTTCTCCACGTATGAAATGCGTTCTGCTCTGATACTTGCGAAAATAACCACATCATATCCAGAGGGAGTTCATAACTTAATGCTGCAACATCCTCTCAAAGCGGGCATGCAATTCCCTTTCCGGCTCTATAATCGCATATAAACCACAACAGTACGAGTAGTTTCCAGGGGCAAGTACACATGCCGGGTCAGTCCTACGAGGGGCATAACGTATATAGCATACGAGGGGCACCCTCCCCTAAGGAGAAAAGGCTGCCACATAAATACTGCGAACAACAGACCAGAAGCCCTTCTCGTTCGAGCAGCCTTATGAACAGTTAGTTTTTCTTGTTCGAGTCGCCATGTGAGTAGTTGATCGTTAAGAGGCATCGTAATTTGCATTTGCTATGGACATAGAAACTGGAAAAGCAGCCATTTTGTAGAGAACTGTGATTGAGTGAAAATTACTAAGAGAGTAGTTGAACCAGTGTAGCTTCGAGCAGTATTTCGGAGCTGCTTAAGTGGCCGGCACATTAAACATAAGAATTTGCATATTTGAAACTGAACTTGAGAGAGAACTTTGAGATTGTGAAGCGAACGAGTGTCATAGGAAACGCAAGAACATTTTAAACGCGACAAATTATTTGTAAAGTGCAAGGATCGTCACGCACTCTGGCGTTAAACATAACAAGTGGAAGAGAAGAAAATTTCTCGTTTTGCAACACTGCAACCATGCCACCAACCGCCACTGGATTAGACACATACTGCTACCCAAGAAGATTGTAAAAGCCGCAGCTAATCCTTTCTGAGAGAGATGGGAGATTGAATGTCAGAATCAGAGTAGGAATGGAGATTTCTCTCCCATGCTCCTTCTTGATCCCACAAAGCACTCACGCTGCCATTACTTGATCTTCAACACCTCAACGACATCCTGGCTCTTAAAGAGAGGAATTTCTCTTCAGTTTCGGGTGTGGAATTATCGCGGTAGACCACTCCTTACAAAGGTTAAACGTAGGGCGAGTAGTCACTTCAACATGGAGGCCGTCCATCTGCTTAGAATTTAAGAGCTTTTCTATCTGCTCGTCGGCGCACGCTTCAATGAGGGATGGTTACCATTCTTTGTTGACCGCTTGAAGCTTATCGCATCCTCTATGACTCGCGCGAGACGGACTGCACTAACGCTTTTAAATGTTTGTCCAGGGTAGCCAGAGATCTGGCTTTTTGAAATTAATTTTTTTCGGTTTTCCAAGTTTTTTCGCACATTACAACAAAAGCCTTCTCTGCATCCCCCTTTTGCCATTGAAATTACGTAATGTTTCTTTTAAGCAGCACTAATACTAATCTTTGTATCAGGTCCTACCCAGACATGGGTAGGTACATTCATAAGCTCACTATTTCGTTATGCTTTGTTTAATTCGTATATTAGACATAACTTTTTTTTATAAAATACGTACTCGTAAAATTTTGATTATACATGCAAACTTGTCACCAACTCACCTGCATACGGTTCGGATTCTCTCGAAGTCTCTAAATATTATTATAACAATTCATAGCATGATCGATAAATACCGTGTACTAATAGCTTTGAATGTCAAAGTCAGTAGTTCGCAAAGGGCTGACAAGATTTACTCGAGATATAGTGAACTTAAGTTACTGGTCCCGGTTCACTTACATTACAAATCAGCACAAGAAGATTCGTTCATAATGAACGTCAATACAACGTCCTAGAATTTAATTCCATTCTGAAAAAAAATCGCCTCAGCGCCACAAATTCCAAAGTAGGCAGCTTGAAAAAAAATCGTCGGCCAAAGGTCATAACCGAAGAAGTCACTCCTGAGGTGAAGGTAGCGGATCCGGAATGGGGAACTTACGGGTGACCTTGTGGACTAAGTATCACTGGGGAAACAAAGGCCGTATCCTGCGTGGGCGCAGCGACAGCTTGCACGATTACAGGGACGGGCGGATCAACTCGCATTGTGTTCTGCGTAGGCAACACGAAGGGCGTGACTGACACAGCCTGAATACACCCACCGCGCGGATAAGCGATCCGTTTCATTAGTAGCTTACGCCATGCAACTGCCGAAAACGTCTCATGTTGTTATACGAGTAAAAGGGCCTTCAGAGGTGGGATGGTGTTCCAACAGTACAAGAGGCATTGAAGGGTGTCATGACTGCATTACGATATTTAGAGAGAGTACACAATGCAGAATTAAGTATGGAGAAAGTACAAACTCTGGAGAAGGATCTACAGAAATTAATGAAAAATGTACGAAGCAAACAATTGAAATAATTAATTTTTTAAAAGGTCAAATATTTTGAAATTTTCAGTTCGTGCTATTAATATATTTTTCTGTATCTCAATATAAATAAATTGTGGAGAAATTCTATTTAATTTTGACATCGGATATAGTGAACTAAAAAGGTTAGTCCTCAGAAGTTCACTATAAACAGAGTCCGTCAAAACTGCCTTCACGTTCTTCGGTGCACTCTCACCAACCTTTGCCCTCTGTTTTGAATCTTTTTTGATTTCAGGAGTGTAGTGATGAATCCTGGTTTCATCCACGGTCACGAATGATGTCGTTTCAACATTGACATATTCTGCTTTGAAATGTTATTCCGAATCAGCTTTTGGACCAAATTGAGGAATCGCGGGTCCCATCTCGCCCACAGCTTTTTCATGATCAGTTTCTCGTGCAAGATGAAGCGCACTCTTTCAATTGTGATGCCAACAGTAGGCCTATCGGCTATTTCTCGCTCTTTCACTCTGTGATCTTCCATTAAGGCTAAATGTACAATAAACATCGGACCTATGCGATCTTGAGAAGCGTATTTCAATATATTCTTACAACGAATTTGAAGAAAAAATTTGGAGACATTTTTGAGAAAATTTAAAAAATGTCCCCGGGGCATTATGTAAAGTATCCCCAAAATTTAAAGAATATTTTTCTAACTCGCAAAGCTTTGACAGGCCAGATTGACCGAGGAATGTTCATTTTCGATAAAAGTCTAGGAATACTTTAGGCACTAGTGTTGTTTACAGATGGACGCTTTGAAAAAAAAAAAAAAAAAAAAAAAAAAAAAAAAAAAAAAAAAAAAAAAAAAAAAAAACTTTACGGTGTAAGTGGGCCTCAAAACATGCATTTCCGTTGAAATCCCGAAATCGATTTTCCGCATTACTTAATTTTCTCTATGTATATTATTCAGTAAATGCATACATATACGAGTATGTAAAACTAACGTTCAGAGGCGGAAAATATCGAAAGGACGAACTGATGGATCCCAATCGGGCTACAAAAGAACCACCGAAGCTTGCCTGGCTCGCTACTCCGCGTACAGGCCTCCGTGCTCCCTGTAGCCGTCCCCAGACCAAGCGGCGCGGCATGGAGGGGGACATTATATTTTGCCAAATTTCACTTTACGACGCATCTATTCATCCAATTTGGACGATTAATACGGCGTTGGATTCAGGGAGCACGTCGTCATCGAGCTATAAGCCCACAATTTTGAATTTCATCCCGGAACTAAGAGAGAAATTTGATTTTTTTAAAGAGCTTCGTAGCGTAAATTCTATATTAAATACGAATCAAATGCCGGATCGCCAAAATCGGATCATTTGTTTAGATGGTATTAGTAAAGTAATTTTGGTGCTGACACGTGGTGGCGACAAATTGAACCAGTGTCGATATATTTAGCCTTAAAATATGAACTTTTTCGATGGTTTTCGGTGTGGTGACAACTGGACGTCAGGAGCGCGCTTCATCTTTGTGCTTCTGCGACCACGTTTGAACTCATTAATCCAGAAGTAAATTGTCTTCCTTTCTAGTGCAGAGTCCATACGTACTACATGTAATTCAGTGTTGAACTGCGCTGCAGTCCAAGTCTACAAATAAAAATGTTTAAACAGCGCGAAACTCGTCTTTCCTTTCTCGTATACATACGAATATCCGGGAGTAATATACGAAGTATAGAGAAAGTTATGTAATGCTGCGGAAATTAGATTTCAAGATTTCAACGGAAATACACATTTTGGGGTTCCCTGATTACCGAACAAGTAGTTATTCTTTTTTGTGAACAAATCTAGCGCCTAAACCACACGTACGATCTTTTCCAAATTGAAACTCCCATCCATTTCATCTGGCTCTAGTTGAAGCTTTGAAAAACATTCTTTAAAATTTGGGTGTACTTTACATGACCCCCCGAACATTTTCAATTTTTTTTTCCAAAACGGCTCCAAATATTTTCTTTAAATTTCTTGTAAGAATAGAGTAAAATACACTTATAAAGGTGGCATAGGTCCCATTTTCACGGTTAACTCTGAATTTTCGAGAATTGCAAAAGTTTGAATTTTTTGGTGGTCTTCCTACAACTATAAAATTGAAGACACAGATTTTTCCTTGAAATGAAATTTGTTACCCATAAATAGTTTTTTTCATTAAGGTCATGTAGACTTTTTTGAAAATTTTAGTTTTCGTGCAATATTTGCAATTTTAAAAAATTACAAAAACATGATTTTCTCAAAATCGGCTCCAAACTTTTTAAAACAATTTTAGTAGTTAGTGCCCAACCAACCTTATCTGATGACACAAACATCGTATTGCTCTATTCTTTTGTTTTTTCAAAAATTTAATTTTTTTTACTTTCTCACGTCGGTAATATTTACCTTAGATGCGATTTCTTCATACTATTAGATTTATGAGTACATGTGCTTTAAATAATGTCAAATAAACTTTCTCGAAAACTCAACAGTTTTCTGTAAAAATGAGCTCAAAATTCCGAATTTTCAGAAACGCTCAAACGCCATCTTCTCAAAAATGGCTCCAAATTTCTCCAATTGATAGTGCTAATTACACCGTTTAATATGACGTTAAGTTAATTTTCGAGCACGCCAGCCTTATAAGTGTATTTTACTCTATTCTAATAAGAAATTTAAAGAAAAAATTTGGAGCCGTTTCTGAGAAAAGTTTGAAAATGTCCGGGGACTTAATGTAAAGTACCCCCAAATTTTAAAGAATATTTTTCAAAATTTCAAAGCTTCAACTAGAGCCAAATGGACAGGGGTTTCTTCAATTTGATAAATATCGTACGCATGGTTTAGGCGCTAGTAGTGTTCACAGACGGACACACACGGGGAAAAAGAAAAAAAACAACACATTTCGGTATCAGGGGAACTCAAAACGTATATTTCCGTTGAAATCTCGAAATCGATTTTCCGCAGCATTACATAACTTTCTCTGTACTCCGTATATACGTATGTATAGAAGTAGAAAGAGCTAAATACAAATTGTAGCCCTGTAAATTCTCGTTTCCCAAAATTTCAACCTTTTATCTTATAATTTGCACCCGACAGCTCAATATAAATAAAACAGTAATTTAAAAGTTTTTACTTATATTGCGTAGTCAGATGCAAATTATATGACAAAAGGTTGAAATTTACAGAAACTAGACAACTTTTGGGCCTATGGGCCTTCATTCATCAAAATGACCAGGACTAGCGATCAAATTTTATTATTTTAAATCAAATTTTATTATACATTTTATTATAATAAAACAAGACCATAATGTGTCGAAACAAGGATGGATAGCTGATAATCGCGATTATCTATGCTGAAACGGCCGATCTCGGGCGTTTAACTCCACGTGAGTTTAACTTCCAGTAATCGCGTTAAAAATCACGTGGTGAAACTCGCAAGAACTTTAAACGCAATTAAAATCCAAGATAAATGAAGTTAAACATAAAATCGAAGGTGGTGAAACCAGCCCTTATAGTGCTACAATTTGTATTTAGCCCTTTTTATGATATGCGTCAGGACATTAGATATGCTTAAAATCTGCATCTGCAATGCCCATCTTGATCAGGTTTTTGTCCCGCTTCCCTGATCCATTGAGCAAATGCTGATATACCCCTGTTTTATTTCTGGACATGTAGCTTCACCATGTGCACGTTTTATTGAGCTCTCCTTTTACTTGTAGTGGAGTTGGGGGGCGAGTTTCTGTTTTGTTAGCAATGCAGAAATATCAAATCTGCAGTTCATTTACTGATGCAAATGTTTTCTATAACTCAGGAACAAAAATATATAGTTTTTCAATTGTTGCTAATCTCACGCCTTTTAAATTTTTATTATTTTCTTTGTTTAATTTTTTAAACTTTTATTCATCTATCAACAATTAATGGTTAAAATGTTGGGAAGGGATTCTGGAGCTCAAGAAAACGTGCGCAGATAATCTTCTCCCCCATATGTCACACAGTTTTTACGAATTTTTGACTAAATAAATCAAATCAAATCTAATGCCGGCGGCGCTAGCCGAATTCGTTTACTACGCTCCGTGAAGTCACGAAGGTTAAGCGAATTCGAGACTCGCGGGTTCGTGGTTGGGTGACCGGCCAGGAACCCCGGGATCTAACGCCGTCGAGCCCCTGGCCGAAGGGATAAAAGTGACTGACTGTGACGAGACTTGACAAATATAGTAATTAACGGAGGATTACTCCAGAAATAAAAGCACATTAATGGAGGATTACTCCCCAGTGCAAAGCGCTTGGAGACGCGTTGCGTCAAGGTGTAGACGCAACAAATTAAAAATAATAATAATAATAAAAAAAACTCCAGATATAGGTAATGATATCTTTGCCTAAACTCTTCTAAGAAATGCGGAGACATTCCTTGAGGGACAGATTCCCGATAGGTTTCGGAGTGATAACTACCCACATGTTTTGACCAACAAAACAGCAAATTGATATTGCTTATGGCATTTAAAAAGGGTCACGACACTGACAAACCCATCAAGTTCTCAGGTGAGACGTGTGAGCCAAGAGGGAGCAAGGTCTTCGCAGTCCTAAAGCATATGAAATTTTAATGTTGGCAATAAATCTGAAAATAATAAAAAAATATCAGTTTTCAAATCAAATTCATTTTTTCAAGGCTTCTTCAAATTCTGTTTTCAGGGATTGCTGGTTCATCTGGCCACCCTCGTCTCTTGAAGTCATTACACAGTTGAACTTCCTCAAAATTGCACTGTAAAAATGAACATGACAACTCGGTTCCTAGCATATTTTGATGAAATCATTTCTGTGTGTCTACATTTGTCCAGGCACGCAATCATTGGCTTAAAAAAAATCCTGAGTGTGCAGTTCAGTATATTCAATGAACAAAGGATAGTTCTGACCCATTGTTAAACATAAGATTGTTCTCCAATCATTCCAGTGTGCGTATTACTTACTTAATTTTACTAAGTTGCCTGAAGTATATTGTTCTCGCCAGAAGCCTTTCTGCATAAGTTTCCCTGATCTGACTGGAGAAATTGTATTTTCAAGATTCTACGGATCATAATTACTTCGAAGTAATACTAAAAGTTCTCCTATACTTCCATCGCATTGTCTGAATTTGAACCTACAAATTATTAACTCATTTTTTTATATACAAAGAAAATCTAACCTCGGAGTTTGTTCTAATGTGTAACAGCAGACATCATAAAAAAAATAGTTCAACTGGTGTTCCTGTGTCTCTCAAGTACACAATGTATTCCCAACAAAGGAATTCACATGTCAGCAAATATGAAATGTAACTCCATAAGTTGAAAACTGAAGAAACATTTCCAAGAAGTAAGATCCACCAAATATAAAAGAAATACACTCCACTGTTTGGTGTTACAAACTTCAAAACAAAGAGTGTACACTTCTGCCCAAAACAACCCCATGCATTTGATTTAACCCCATTTTATGAACCATTAATATTAATTTCATAGGGAAGGTGTTTAAGTTATGTTGATTGGTTCTACAAGATGAAGAGTAAATGCTCAGTAATGTAACTTTCACAATTAGCTGAAGGTACAATTGTTGTCAATGTTTTAAGCTCCAAGAATTGTATATTGTATTTGTATAAGTAATTATTAATTTTTGTGAATGTAAACGTAGACCAAATAATATCTACTAGGATCACTTGTTTTACATAAATAAACTGTAATTGCACGAATATAAACTTTATTGTAGAAATAATTACAACAGAATTAATACTGGTTGTTACGATGGTAAAAACAGCAAAGTCGAGAAGATTTGTCATTTTAAGATTCTACCAAATTAATTTTAAAAAAATGTTTGGTTTCTCACAGCTAATTTTCAGAAAAATTAATGACCTTCCCCACACCACTGCCTATAGCTCAAACTTTTCTTTAACAAAACGAACAAAGCAAAATCTTCATATTATGTGATATCACTTGAATTTGATGTTTACTGCACATGTACCAAAGGTTCTCGTTACTGAAATAACATGTACGTTCTTACATAAAATATCACTACGTATTCTGGGTTTTCTAAAAGTTCCAAATTTGTAACAAACAAAACTTTAACTGCACATTTAATGATGGAATGTTATAGCTAAAGAATATGGAATTGTGAATCCATAGCATGAAAAAATGTAAAGCGAGTTTAATCTTCTCAATAATAATTACCATCACAAGAAAATTTAAAACAGAAACAACAAAAAACAAACTTATTACAAAATGTATATCAGCTTTAAGAACTTAATATTTTCTAAAACACTTTTTCAAGAGTAAAATCACAAAAATTTAACAAAGTTCATTCTTGTCCTCGCAGTTTCTAACACTTTGAATAAACTTAAAAAATGAAAAAAAAGAAAATACATTCTGAAATTCATTCTACTGTTGTTTCATCCTTCTTCCAATTGAGGCCAAGTTCTTGACTTCTTTGTTCAAAAAATAACAACAGGTTTTTTCCACAGCTGTAAAAAATAACGAAGAATAAAGTAAATCTGACCAATTAAACAAAATGCATGATGAGAAATTACTTACTGGTACTCGATAGTATTTTCGTGATTGTACATAAAGCAGTTTTCAAATACTAATATTATATCTTTCATAAAGTCTCTATTTGTTTTATATTCTGCAGTATTTAATTTGTACTTTATTGTACCAAGATCCATTGGCATTTTAATTTTAGTATGATAATCAGGAACCTGCAAAAAAAATTATATGAGAAATAATATAGTAATTTTATTACCCCTCAAAATAAATATTTTTAGTTAAGGGTGGAGTATCATTATCAGGGCTAAGATTTGTATGTAATTATTTTTTTTTTTCTTAGTTAGATAAAAATCAAACTTTTGCCATGTTTATAACCATGGCTTTTTGAAGTTATTTGAAACATTTGATTATCCATATTTCCAGGTATAGTACATATTTTCATTTATGGAAAATTCACATATCATTGTGTATTTCAACATTTATTTGTGATATGTTCCATATTCTTTTAAAATTCTTTGTGGAGGATTATTTTGAACTTCTAATTTAATTTTGACTGGCAAATCAGCTTTCGAAGTATATTTGACTTTTAACAGCACAAGTGATTGTGAGGTTCGAGATGGTCCCCATTCTTCTTCTAATGTTGAATCGAGTTTCAGCCAATTCAAAGTAATAAAGAGTCTACAGGCCCAGTTTCACATTAAAAACAATGCTTTGTAATCACTACTTCCTGAATTGTCAATTGTCACAAAAGGATTAAGGAATTTGCATTCATCTACACAAAAACATTTCATTTATTTTACCATTTCAAGAAATGATTAAATCTTGTTCCGTGGCCAATAGTACAACTAAGTAATTTGGTCAATCTATTAATACAATTTAAACATCTCACTAGTAAGTAAATAAAACGTGTTGTCTGGTATCAATACTATATATTTAGCTTAAGATCTTTTTGATCACATAGTGATCATCATAGCTATCTGAAAAAATTACAGGATTACATGTTATATAAAAATATAAATTATAGAAATTATATACAAAATGTAGTATCCAGATGCGTAAGCAAACTGGGTCGTTCATATCTTGCAGCATGTAGGCGGAAAACAAAGTTCTGAAATATTTTTGAGTGTGTGGCTTAAAAGGGTAACGGTAGGGCATCGGTTGGACGTGTGTGTAGGCGCAGCCGAAGGGGTTGAGAGATGTGGCTTCTGATGCAGGCGTGTGGGGTTTGCTCACGCATTTGGATACTACATTTTATATATAACAATTTGTAAATAATTTGTATAATTTATATTTTTTATTTATCATGTATTCCTGTAATATTTTCAGATAGCTCTGATGATGATCACTATGCAATCGAAAAGATCTTAAGCTAAATATATAGTATTGATACCGAACACCACCTTTTATTTACTTGTATATTAGAAGGTATCTTATCTTACCAACGATCTAATTAATCTCACTAGTACATTATTTTTTCTATATTTATACTTTTTAGATTAAATTTTTAGTCAATATTTTCCTTTGTATTCTGAACAGTGTTAGTCCATTTAGGAACATGTTATATAATATAAATCCAAGCTCTGATTATAGCAATACTGGAATTTATCACAAAAGGTGGAGAGTAATGGACAGAAATAAATGGAAATTTCCAGTTCACAGTGGTTGAGTTTAAATAAAATTAATTCTTTGCTGCAATGATGAAATATAAGGAACATATTTGTCAAGGAACGAACTTTAATTATACCATTAAAAAATCCTTTTGACTACCTGTGACTTTCTAACTGGCCTAACAAAGGGCCATGCATGTTCATGTTGAAGCATTTCTGTCAACAAATCTTGTAGAATAGCATTATCTAATGGAAGATCTTCAGAAGCAAATAACGATCGCCGTGAACTTCTTCTTTTAGAAGCACTGTCTTGTGCATTATAAGATGACATAGAAGTATCAGTTGATCTTGTTTGGGTTGCTTCATCATCTAAAAAACAAATTTCAAAAAATAAAATAAAATTATAGCATTTTGGAGGGAAAATAAACAGTGACAAAGATATTTCATTCAGATATGGACGTAAGATCAATTACAACAATAAAAGCAACTGGAAGGGCAGAGATAGTAAAGTACAGATTAATTGAAATAAAGGATTATTGAGATCAATATGTTCCCAAGTAGTTTCATCAGCTAATAAAAAACTGGAAAAGGAGCATCCTCTGTGATAGTAATGCCTGAAGTTTTGCCTGCTGAAACTGTTATTTGACACACACTTCACACTCATTTTAAGTCTGGAAGAACTCTTGCCCAAAAATATTGTTGTACTAGAAGAATTGTTGGCGTACAAAGAAACAACTCAAGGGTATTATCTTATCAATACGTTTATTATTAATCGCAAGAGCAACTTGATGCCCTAGTCACCTGCATCATTGATTGCTGAGATCTGATTATGATTATGTCACTAAAATCTATTCATCAGGTTGAGATTAAAAATGTTGGAAAAGACAATAACAACTTTAATTAATTGAAGGGTAGGGGTGTAAAACATAGAACCCATGTAAAAATTTTGGTTAGATGAGAGAGAATGTTTTTGCTGTAGGGGGTTTAAACGAGGTACCTAAAGATAACAAGAGCTGGGGAACAACTATGTGCCATAATTTGGACTATTTGAGAATCACAGGGCAAGCACAGCAGATGGAAGTGCACAAAAATGTAAATATCACAAAAAACTATTTTTGAGGGTTACCATCTTTTACTTCTGAACCCTTTAATTACTAATACTATTTACAGCCTGTAATTGTTTGAATGAATTGTGGATTAGAGTTCTAAATAAGAACATGAAAAACAATATGCTTTCCTTTTCTCAATATAGTTCTGTACAACCACAAAATGATCCTCTGACTGTGATGTGCAACTAGTTAAGACAATTAAACCTCAATAACTCAAACTTTTAATATTTTTTAGAAGCAATTTTTCATTCCTGGCTGCATTACACATATTTTATGTGCAAGACTGTCTCGTTAAAATTTGATACCACATATTTCTTTATAACACGAAAGAATATCTTCTTCCCCTGAGTGAAAATCATACTTTTAACTCGATGAAACTGATGAAATTTGTTTTCATGTCTCTAAATCCAGGCCCTCCGCATCATTTCCTATGGAACACTGGCACCTTCTCTCTGCACTCTTGCCATCTGCTCTGAATGCCTGGACAGGTGATTTTGTATTGCCTCCAAGGCCGGCTCAGCAGCTCTGCACAATCACGTGCTAGCTCTTCGGGAAGCAGTATCTTTAGTCAAAAACTAATGCAATGTATCACAGAGATGGACAAACATGTGCTCAAATCATTAACTTTGAATGAAAAACTTGAGAAGGGGTGAGAAAGAAAAAATTAATTGCAGATGATTTGGGTATTGCTGCAAGTATGCTTTCAATAATTTTGAAAGAAACAAAAACCAAAAACAACAACAACAAAATTCGTCATGCAGTGGAGGAATCCTGTTTTGAACCTCAAAGAAAAACAATGAAATGTTTAAGTTACCTGCAGCTGGAAGAAGCATTGTTGCAGTGGGTGAAGTGTGCTAGAGACAAAAACATTCCAATTCAAGGTTCGTTAATTAAGAAAAAGACAGAAATATGCTCAAGAATTAGGAATTAAGTCTTTTCAAGCTAGTGCAAGTCGGCTGGAAAACTTCAAATACTGAAATGGACTTGTCCAGAAGATTACAAATGGCGAGAGTGCAAGTGTGAGTATGGAAGACTGAAAATTATCAATGCAATATCCTATCTGGATTGCTACACAATTACAGGTCGGATGTGTTTCATGCTAATGAAACCAGACTATTTTTGAAAAGCTTGCCTAAGAAAACAATAGCGTTCAAGGGTGAAAATGTCACGGTGGTCAAAGAAATAAAGATAAGGTTCTAAGATAAGAAATAAAGATAATAGTCATCGTTTCATTGAATATGACAGGAAATGAAAAATTGAAGGTCTTGGCGATTGGTCAATAAGCAAAGCCTAGATGCTTTCCAGGAGTGAAATTCCTTCCTGTTAGAATACAAACATAACAAGAAGTCATGGATTACAAGTTCTCTTTTAGAATCTTGGCTAAAGAATGTGGCCAAAAAATTTCGTAGAGAGAATAGGAAAAATCATTCTTTTTGTCAGCAATAGCCCCACCTTCCCTAAATCCACAGATAACTTAAAAGCAATTCAACTTATTCCCTTCCCACCAAATAAGACTTCAAAACTGCAGCTCGTAGATCAGGGTGTCATTAAAAACCCAAAGCATTTCTACAGGAAAAGATGTCGTCAAAGAATACTGGGAAGTTTTAAATCATGCAACCAGGTAATTAATTTAAATTTACTTGACCCTATACTTGGGTTTCTGTAACCCGGCGGATGACTGTTCATCAGCTGTTATGGTTTCGTCCAATTGGGAGCTTAAATGTCACCACAGTGATGTCACCGTAACAGCTGATGAATTGCCATCAGCCAGGTTAGAAAAAAACCAAGAATATTGTGTTGTTGCAAAGCCCATGGTCAGATGGGCAATCAGAAACAATGCAATCTGCTTCTGAGAAGTCGGATTTTGTCAACACGACTTGCAGCATGAGGAAAAGCAGGACATAAGCATTTCTACCCTTGACAAATGTCAAGAATTTACAAATTTGGTATCATGCAAAGACTATGACATTTTCATTAATGTCAATGTAGATCTCAATGAATCAGACCATCCTACATACAAAGAAATTTTAGATTCCATGATGGTAGTCGACTTGACAGAGGATGAAGAAATAGGAGAGGAGCATGATTATAAACCACCTTCTGCCTCCACAGGCTCTCAGGGGATTGGGCACTCTTCGGCAGTATGTTCAGGGTCGGATTTCAGTTGGTGAGGACATTTTTGGTAAACTGAATTTACTAGAAAATTTGTGGAACAAAGACTAATGCACAACAAGAAACCGAAAAAACTACTGAATTTTTAGTCTCTAAATTCTTGAATCCAAAACCTCAGCAATACCAGGTAGGGCTGAGGTTTAAAATTAGTTATTTTAAAATCATTTATTATCTTTAAGATTTGTTTCACAGTATTTTGTATCTGAGAATAAAGGCTTATTACAGACTTAATGAACATCAATTTTATGATTCAATGAATATGTTCAACCATGCCTATTTAAAACAGTTCATATTTTTTAAAGAAAGTATTACTTTGATATCTCAAATTTTTGATACATCAAAGAATTATTTCACTCCAGAGAAGTTTCGGGATATCCAGGTTTGACTGTACTTAAAATATTGAACGTTTAAATATAAAATAAAACACCTTTTTGAAAATGGTTAAAATTTAATTTTTAGTCACAGTTGATTATATCTGTATGATACATTATATATACCACTGGACTAAATGCCACTAAAGTAACAAACAAATAAAAAAAAAAAAGAATGACAGAAGCTCCACCTCATGGGTTCCACGGCAATTTTGAATCAGTCATTTTTTGCTCACTTAACTATCTCTTAATTTTATTATGATGAAGGAAGAGAAGAAGAGATGAAAAAGACATTGACATCAGAGCCATGCCTCTTAATGCAAAATGGTGAAAATGTCATTGTAGTGGAAAGGGTCGAGCAACAACATACCCTCCCAAAAATTACTTCTTAAACTTTTGGTGAAAGAGTCAAACAGTAATACAAACCATCCCAAGAATTACTTCTTAATCTTTTGGTGAAGGATGCAATCTTTGCTCTAGCAGCTGAAGCACATCCACGACGTTCTCTTGAGGAGGCAGATGCAATCAAATCATCCAGATTCTCCATAAATGATTCAAAGTCTTTAATCGGATTTGTAGATTTGCCAGGCCTTTTCATCACAGGTTGCTTGGCACTTTCATCTCTAGACTCATCACAACTTTCGTCTGTAATTTCTAAGCAACTCTGATCCGATGAAACTGTAGTATTGTTGCCTTGAGGTTCTTCAGTTGCTGATACTACTACTTCGTTTTCACAGGGAAGTTCATCTTGAACAAAAAAATATACAATTCAACAACTAACAAATTTTACAATTAACAATGTAAATAAATTGAACATTCCAGTTGCAATCAACACACTCAAACTTTTGTTGAAATTGGTAAATAATTTATAACACAATTTTAGAAATAATAGTGGATATCTTAAGATTATCAAACATGTTTTGTTTTTTCACCTATACCTACTATACTTTGTGCATAAAGGGTGTGTGAGGGTGTGTGTGTGTATTTATAGAGAGAGACAGAGACAAGAAATATATTTCTTACCATCAGAAAGGGTAACGGTATCTATACAAGATTCACACTGCCAATTCTTCCGCCGTCTTCTCAATGGAGAAAAATTGGTGCATTCTAAATGATAAGCCGCATAGCAGGTAAAGCAATGTATTAGCTCACCTTGTTGAGCACATTTGTTACAAGTGTTATATTTCTTATATTTATCGGTTCTGCTGTAAAATAGAAAACAGAACAGTTCATAATGAGATTTAAATTTTGGTAAAGAGATAGAGAGAGGAAGGGGGGGAGGGGGGAGAGGGGGGGAGAGGGAGGGGAAACATTAAGCAATTTTAAGACCTCTTTACTTCAGGAAATAGCTGATATACAATTTCTTTAATTACTTTCCTCAATTTCTTTCACACAGAGACACACATTTTTGCAAGTATTTTGTTTTCATACCTACAATCCTTTTTACTCCAAAACTTGTACACAATATGACAGTATATTGTAATAGCTGTACCTTTTATGCCATTTTAAAAAGGAGCTACTTTATTTCTTCACTCACAACATACAAAAATAGCCTTTTAAGATGCTGAAGAAAGAATGGAGGTACACACACAACATTGTGCACATGTGAGGTATGTATAGCAAAGGCATCTTTTCGTAATTATTTGGTAGTTCAAAACATTTTCACCTTGTGTAAACTATTTTAAATAGTAAATTCATTGAGGTCTGTTGAATCAATTTTTCTTCAGTGTAATAGTAATGTAACACGTGTTATTCTGTATGAACAGCCCCATGGTTTTTATTTACCTGACCAACATCCCATTAACAGACCACAACCCTGCTTTTACCTTCCCATAATTTATGCCAATTTTTGTTGGTCCTATCACTTCCCCTATGATCACAATGTAAAATTTCACCCACTTCTACTCTTTTGAAATGAAAATGTTCCCCTTTTAACTCTGCAAACTTGAAGACTGTCATGATGGCTGCTCATCTTGCACGTTTGTTCTCAGGAAAAATCAGAATTACTCAATATCGTTCTGGGCAAGACGGTATCACTTAAAATTCTATTTTCAAAATAAGGGGAAAATTTTTATTGTGTTGTGAGTTGTGTACGCTTTAGAAATGTTTTGTTAAGTGTGAAATTTGTTTGGGTAAACTGCTGCCATCTACAATGAAATGAGAGAACTGAGAAACAAATTATGGTGACCACTGTTATGTTTGATTTAATTTTGTTGTGGTTAAACCTTTTTATACAATATTCGCTCTTTTATTCATCATCTAATAAAGAATCACGTGGGTGCAGCAACATGGGAACAACAAAAGGTAGCACAGTCAAATCAAAGGGACTTTTAAAGAGTGAGAGAAGTCTTGGAATTAATTTATGCCTGATCCTACATCAATCCACCTCTTAACTGATTATTTGCCCCATATTTAAATTAGTGTTTGCAATTTTTTATTTTGCCGATTTATCCCTAGTATTTGGCAATATAATTATTGTGTTGAATTATTTAGTGTTAACGGCAATCACTTTGAGGTAGAGTGCATTTCCAACCAGCATAAAGAAGCTGGATGGTACAAATTACCATCATGGGCTGTGAACATTTGCTGAGGGATCTGCATTGCCACTCTAAGATGATGCAACAGATGAATAATAGAACAAAAGAGCTTGGAAGAGAAAAAACCTTTTTCCAACATCTACCTGGGATTGGAACCAAAGCAGAGATTGCTGACTGACACAGTTGATACTTCAAAACTCATAGCCTCTGTTATGGCTGAGGCAATGAGATAAGAAAATCCCTATAAACCACTGGAGGAATGTAATTCTTATGTGTCAAGAGCATCTTTAAGATACGAGGATGTGAAGTCCTCTTAAAAGAAAAGTGGTGGTGATTAGTCTCCATTGAATTCAGGCCCATCGAGTGCAACCAAAAAGAAATCTGATAATAGGATTTGCTATGGTGGAGCATTAGGACACACTACATTAAAATGTTCAGAAAGGAAAGGAGATTTGACAAAAGGTTGAAGTAAAGGACAAGAAAGCAAACCAGCTAAATCTTCAAATGCAGCAACCAATGCCAACTTAGCAGAAGCCTACATTGTGGACGAGTCCAATGGATCGATGTCCAGTAGTGAGAATCTTATATGGATCATCAATGGTGGTGTGAAGGCATTTGCGTTTGTCCAGCAATGGAGTCCGAAGGCAAGGTTCGTCCATCAATAGACAAACATGGAATGTTCTGAGATGAACGGTGTGGCAGAAAAATTCAATTGTACATCCTGTTACTGCAACTTTGAATAAGTGTTTGCCATTGTGGAATAGCAGCTCATTCTCAGTTACCAAGTGAGTTTTGGGAAGAAATTTTGCTTGAAGTAGGCCACATGAAGAATCAATCACCCTATTCTGCAATTACATGGGAGGTACCATTCCATTATTGGAATGACCATGATTTTTCAGTTTATTTTAAATGAAAAAGAGGTATAGCTATTGCTTTAAAAACTAAACACAAGCAGACTATATGTTAGCAAATTTTGTCCGGTGGCTCATTTCAGAGACTTATGAGGAAACATTCACAAGTGTGCTCATGGCACATAGTTAAGTCGCTTGCCTTTCACCAAGGAGGTCCAGGTTCGATTTCCGGACAATCTCATGTGAAATTTGTTCCAACAAAATGAGTCTGCCTGCTTCACAGGGGCTAGTCCAACCCCTGTGAAGCGTCCTAAACCCTACCCCTAACCTAATTCCTTCCCAATTCTGGCAGTTGGGTAGTGATGCAGGAGTGTGTAATGTAAGAGTCATGTCAATATAACACAATGTTCACCTCATAAACAGGGCAGGAATAAGGCAATGGAAGACTAGTTTGAAGCTATTGTGTCTAGAAATGTTAAAATACATTCATAGATCAAAAGATTCAAAAGTCTAAATGGGTTTATAATATCAAATTTGATGCAAAAGGCATTTTGCAAATGTATAAAGTCTGCCTAGTTGCCCAATAAAAGGCCCTGTATTTATTTCAAGACACCTTCTCCTATTGTCAATTTTATTTTACCGAGAACCACTATCAACTTATTCCAGGTTGTCTTAGAATGAGAATAAAGGCATTTGGACGTAAAACATGCTTATTTGTATGGCGACTTATCCAAATGCCTATACATGGAAGAATTGAAGGGTAATGAAAAGTTTAAAGATAGTGATTATGTGGAGACTCCAGAAACTGTAGTATGGACTCCACCAAACAGGCTATAATTGGTAAGAGGAACTGCACAATACTTTGTTTAAAATTGGATTCATTAAATTTCCTTATACTAATTGCATTTATATTGATTGACAAGATATAATCATGTAGGTTTACATTGACAATTTAGTCATCTTTCCCCATACCCAATGGCTTTAGATCACATGGTTGAGCTTGTCACCAAAACTTGTCAGTGAAGATTTGGGTTTGATAACAAAACTTCTTGGGAGTATTATTTACAGACACCAGAAGGTACGTACATGGATCAGATTCCATATATATGAATGATCCAGATTTACAACAAACAAAATCAGAGCCTTTCAGGGAGTGAATTTTACTTTACCTCTCGATGAGGTGAACTTGTCTTTGCCTTATAGAAACTTGATTGGTCACTTATTATTTCTTGCATCTTGCAGCAGGCCTGATATGTATTCTACAATTTTTCTCTCAAAATTTTCAGCCTGTCGTAGTCAGTATTATTTTAATTATCTCATGAAAGTGCTGTATTATTTGCATTATAAGCATTACTACACAATCGATCTTTCCAATGTGACTAAAGATGGAATAGTAGCATTTGTTGATGGTAACCGAGGTAATTTTATGCAAGATAGCAAATCAGTAAATGGATTTATAGTATTTTTCGTGCCTGCACCAGTCTCCTGGAAGACTAAAATGCAAATGTGTATCGCTCTTTCTACCTTGAAGTCTATGTAGCACTATCAGAAGTGAAGAAGTGTGTTGTAAGAAAGTATTCTAGAAAAATGCCAAATATTTGTATTTTCTGTTGGCAGTCTGATA
This sequence comes from Teleogryllus occipitalis, assembly GCA_011170035.1. NCBI lineage: Eukaryota > Metazoa > Arthropoda > Insecta > Orthoptera > Gryllidae > Teleogryllus > Teleogryllus occipitalis. The sequence continues at coordinate 89,377 of BLKR01009308.1, forward strand.
ATTTATTGTGATAATGAAAGCACAATTTCATTTGCCAAGACTGGCTATGAAAATGAAAGAGCCAAGCACATTAATATCCACTTTCACACCATGAAAGACATTTTAGAACAAAACCTATTCAATCTGCATCATGTACCTGGGAAAGTGAATATAGCAGAAATGTTAGCAAAGCCTTTTGCATAAACCAGCTTTCACAACTTATGCAAAGATTTTCTGATGTGCTCCCTGTTTAATTGTGGTTATCATTCATTATGTTATAGAATTATGATCTCTAATATGTTCTCAGATCAAGGGGGAGAAAGTTGATTGTGAATTTTGTTTGGTTGAAATGAGGCCATCTATAATGAGATATAAGAACTGAGAAACAAATGATGGGGACAATTGTGATGTTTCATTTGGCAACACTTTACCCCAACAGAATTCACAATCAACATGTTTTGTGTACTGCTGATGCATCATTGGTGATACACGATCTTATAAATGTGCATTTCACTTTCAATTTCACTATTGTTATTGTTGATAATAACGCAAAGTCTGCAATTCTGTAATGATTGAGTCCATCCAACATTGTCCACAATTGTATCTATACAAAACGCTGTTAATTCTACAATCCGGATAGAAATATCTAGCACAGTCTTAGTGAATGATGACGTACATGGTAAACACATTTTCGTGGCAATGACCATGGCATTTGTCATGCATTGAAGAAGAAGATCAAGAACTGAAATCCCATAATGGCAATTGAATGACTATTAAAACCAAATCACCTGTGCAACAATACAAAACTCCACCAATCTCCATCAATTCCTTCTAGAGTTGATAGCACTTGGTGTCTGAGGTGGCGTAATTGGCTGGGTGAAGATAGTGAAACGTCATCTTGTAAATCAAGCCCAATTAGAATGGCACAATCGACATCAATCACTTGACCATTTAAAAAAGGCAAATGCAAGAGGAAAGACACGGTTTCCGTAGGGAAGAGCTCAGTAAACTATAAAAACTTCCACCACACCATTTTATAAAGTAGTCTGCAGAAATGAAGGCAAGAATCAATTAAGAAGATTGCACATTTGATTCAGTGTTCAATGAAGAGAACTTGTCACTATTTCAAGGGTGGATGGCCAAGCACCTCCCAGTGGAACTGCTGCAGAAGATCTGTTGTGAGCTGAGCCGCGTGTGTGTGTCTACCCTACAATCTGGATCTTGCTCCCAGCAATTTTCATCTTTTCTTACATCTCAAGAAATTCCTGCCTGGTCAGCATTACGAGTATCACAGTGAAGCGGAGTTGCAAGTAGCTATCAAACACTGGCACTTATTCCAGGTACCAGACTACTATGACAGGGATATAAACATTGATCCTACAGGATGAAAAACATCTCAAATGAGGCTGTGATTTTGTGGAAAAATAGCATTTGTGCTGTATTTGATACAATAAAGTTTTTCCGAATTGTATGTTTTTTCTGTTGATGCCCTAGTAAAACTTGCTGGATGCACCTCATACAACAACACTTAGTACATAACTTCATTACATACAACTACAATGCTATGAAATGTCAGTGGTTTGAAACATAAGGTGATTGAAGTTCTTCACCTTTTCCATCTGGAATCATTGACAACTTAAGAAACTCTCAAAGATTAACTAATACCCATTATTTTTTGGCAATGGTTGTCATTATCAGAATAGAAAACACATTGTCCAACACACATACATGTCATACACTACACGAGGGCACACACACACGCATACAGAATGAGGTAGTGAACATTTCCCAATCGATACACTGTCAGAGAGAAAGAGAGGGAGAGAGGAGGGGGAGAGAGGGAGAGAGATGGCGAGAGGGAGAGAGGGGAGAGAGAGGGGAGAGAGAGAGGGGAGAGAGGGAGGGAGGGAGAGAGAGGGGAAAGAGGGGGAGAGAGACAGACAGTCTCGAAAATATCCCTTAAGTATGCTCAATAGATGAAAGCACAAAATGATTCATTCCCCATCAGAGCATAGTAACTAATCTACACCTTTCTCAGAAACTCTTCATTAAAAGGAATAGCAGCATACAATTTAATTAGACTAGACAAATCACCATTGACAGTGAGAGTCATGATCTTAGAGCCTTGAAATACAATTCTAATGGAATTACAAACATTTCTTTTGGACCGGAAATGGAAGGGAATATTAAATTGAATATATGAATATAACTAATTTCAGTAGAGCATCAATAATTCAGATTAAATTCTGGTGAGGGAGACAATCATGCACAACTGAAGTGACCACTGTATGTATACATTTGTTTTAAAGCATCAACACGACTTAACAGTTTTATTAAAACTCTTGATTGCAGAAAATCATAATCTAATGTATGATTTCTTGTAGGTAGAGAGTTTTTTACTTCCAAATATTGTACTTGTATATTCTGTATTTTGTTGTAGGTCTACATTTATGGCACATTAAGTAATACAGTCTGTGCGTAAGTACAATATTTTTTCTACAATTAAAAATGTAAACATTTTGCTACATTAATGGTTTTATTCATCTGCTCAATTTCTGAAACCATTACAGTGAATCATAAACCAACAATTTGATAACCCAGGAGGGATCGCATGCCAATTAATCTGGATTCCCAATGTTCTACTGTAAGTGAAACCTCTATTCAAAGTAATCCTGGGAGTCAATATTTTTTTAACATAAAATAGGGAAGAGAAATTTTAGTAGTAGAAAGCACAAAGTTCAAAAAGACGGTTTACTGTAATTTTTGTTCAAAGACCATATCAATGACCAGCACAGTACAAACAGGGCCAATCATGCGAGTAAAAGGAACTCAGGACAAGTAACATAGAAGCCCCCCTCCCCCCCTAAGGAAAATCGTTAAGTTGTTTACTAAGATTTACTATCTCTTCAATTACAAAGACCACAGAGGTCCATTACACTGCATCTTGCGACCTCAATCTACTAAAAGTCATGCTTTTTTTTGTCTTGGCTATGAGGCTCTTGTGAATCACTTTGTCAGAAAGTGCAAATATTGGCCAAAAATTATGAAATGTCCTATTGAACTGCTGTTAAAGAACTTTTGATAAATGACTTACCTTAAATGCAGATTTTGTATGAAAGTAAATACCACAATATTGGAGATTAAAATGCATTGTTCTTATGGCAGTATTTTAGGGACCAGAAATATTTAACCCTAAATCAGGGTTCCACTGTATATTACTCACAAAATAAAAAACACCATATGTGACTAGCCTCTTTCTCTTGGTTACATCTTAACAATGATTGATCTTTGGTTGCACCAGCCCTTTTACAAAGGCTAATCAATCAAGTTTTGTTTAGGAAAGGAGAAAGAACTTTTGTCATAGCTTGCCTTCTTCCTTAAAGAGGAACTAACACTTTCTTAATAATGTCAATGTTTTGAAAGGAAAGGTCATGAAATCAGCAATGAAGTTGAAAGAACTTCTTATTGCTCATAAAATGCAATATCACTGGAACTAAAAAATCATTGTTTATCTGAAAATCCAATTGAAGATCAAGATTTACCTTCACTCCAATAAGACACATTGAAATTATCTCACTTACACATTTTGATTCTGTAACCTCAGATGTGACACTTGTGCAGTTAAAACTTACATAAAATGTTTCATCAAATGACACATCAAATAAACAAAATATAACTATTTTTGAGTAATGACAGTATTGTATTTAATGAGTGATATGAAAATAACGAGAACACATCAAGTGTACAGAAAATGATTTGTTATTACAACCTAATTTTATTTTGCAGTTTTATTTCTTCTCACCAGCCTAGAATTGTTGTTGTGAATTGTATTATTTCTGGCATGAAAACCAGGTCTTCCTCTTGGCTAGAAAAAGTACTTATTCTTGTGCACATAGGGCAACCCAAAGCACAAATAAAATCAGTTCAGCATCATCTAAGATACAACAGCCAGTCCTCCTTCAGAGACAAATGTATGCAAAAAGGGCAGCTGTATTGAAAAAATCATAAAGGTGTCTCTTCCATACCCCAACAGCTTTATAAGAATGTCGCGTGTACACACATAATCCATGGCATTAATGTTCAACTGGTGGTTCTTGATTTAAGGAGTGCATATTTTACAAGGATACCCTTGAAAATCTAATAAAAATGCAACGTTGACAAATTTTTTCTTCAAATTTTGCACAATACATTAAATTATTGAATATTGTGTTATAATAGCCATTCTCTTGCCACCTAGCAACCATTTCAGTTGACTTCCATGATGGTTTATTTCTCTACTGACATGCTTACAAACCAAATCAAATTTGGGAGCATTCTAGGTCTCCAATTACTCCAGGAAATGCAGACTTTAGGTAAATTTGAAGGTAAGTCTCTCACTGCTCTAGGTCTGTTTCAAGAAACCTTTAAACCTAGCAAAATAATATGAGCACTGCAACTGCACAACTTCACACTCTATTCCAGGTGCTGTTGATTTGCTGAATCCCCTTTAACCCCCAAGCAGATGGGAAGCAAGAAACTGCAATGCAGTCAACAGATTAATTTGTGTTATGGAATTATCTCTGCAATGTGGAAAAAGATAGGCTGTAATGATATTTGCATTTAAAATATCAGAATATGTAATATTTTATAACAATTCTACTTCCATGAGAGAGAGAGGAAGAGAAAGAGAGAGAAAAAGAGAGAGAGAGAAAGAGAGAGAGAGAAAGAGAAAGAAAGAGAGAGAATCGGCAAGACTGCATCAATCTGAATAATTTAATCAATGCCAACATCCTCAGCAGCAGATCAATAAGTTATGAAAAACTTACTTGCTTGAGTGAAATTCCAAAATCTCCTTATCTTCTCCAAAACTGAAGGTCAGTGCATATCAGTAACGTGAAATGCCTAGTATGTTGGCTATATCATATTCATCAAAATAATTGTGTCTTTTCCCCCAGAATCCATTGTCACTGCCTTTATTAAGGTACCATTGTGAGGTTTTGCACATCATAGTCAAACACTCATTTATTCAACCCCAAACATTTTCCCACAACCAAATCACAACAAAATACAGATAACCACAAGCAATTGGCAAAACAAAAGAAGGGGAGGGGTAGTAGGATGAAGGAGGAGTGTAAAGTGAGGTGGGGAAGGGGTAAAGGTGGGAGGGGGTGAAAAGTAGAGAGTAGGAAGGTGTGAAAAGTGGAGGGTGGGGAGGATGAAAAGCGGGGGAGGGAAGGAGATGCAGGGGAGGGGAGAAAGTAGGGGAGGAAGAAATTAAACAAATTTCTCTATCTGAAAGGTGCTTTTCTCTTGTTTAAACTCGAAAAACGTTTAACCTTTACAGGACTTAGTGATTTTTGCAAGATACTTAAACGTTGTTTAAAACACAAGTGAATGTGGTAAACCAGTTAGTTAAATCACTTTGGTAATGGTTAGGCAGAATAGCCGAGCTATGGTCTGAGCCTCACCATTATTCTGACATATCTCATACGAAGATTATGATATATTGTAGCCAACAAATTCATTAATGTTAAATATTGGTATTACGTCAGAACATGAAATAGCATTTTTATTTCCATCCTTAGGAATGTGGTTATCATGATGGCAAAAAGGGATACTATAGTATGTTACTTATGAAACTGAAGAGAATGGAATCTTTGGGACCAAGTTGTTTTAACATAAAATAATTTCTCACTTGAACATAAATACCTTTCATAAAAGTTAATTAATATATGCTATCACTCAACTGCGCTGACACTTTTCTACATGTCTTTGTACTCCAGCTCAAAGTAAAATCATTGCAATTTCATTATATTCTGCATATTATTTGAAAATAATCTTTTTTAAAAGAATATCCAACTACATTTAGCAATATTTTGTCAGGTAGTTCTATATAAATGCTAATTCATGAAAATGCTAGAATGACACAATAAACACCACTATCTCTTACTAAAACACAATATACATTTGAATTAAAAATTTATCTGCAAATTCAATTTATGGAATAATTTTGAGCCCAGGCTGTACTGAATAAAAAACATTATATAAAGGGATTCCCTGCAATTTCACAGGGTACCCTCACACTTCTTAGAGAAGTTCCTTGGACCAAATACTTGACAATTTATGCATTTCTTGCAGGAAAAGTCGGCAATATTGCAAGACCTACACAGCAGGCAACTCAAAAGACATAATTAAATATTTTTCGCCCATAATGGGATACTGATCCATTAAGGACATTTTGCGACTGATATTATAATTTTATACTAAATGTAACTTTCCTTAACAAATGAAGTTACAGTGAGTAATAATAAAAAAATACAAAAAATTAACTATTGACGATTATCTCGCTTCCAGTTGTAAAGTTTCCCGTTGGAGACATAGTAAGCATTGGACAGAAACTTCTCGGATAAAAACCTGCAAAGGTGGAGAGAGGAATGTAATACAAAACAGCTATTACTGGAGTTAGGAAAGGAGTTTTAGGAAAACTTGTCAATATATCTAGTAATTATGCTACACAATATGTGGGTGGTTGTGCACGTTACACAAGTAACATGTATTTAAGTACGTTACACAAGTTATTAAATTATTAGTAGTTCTGGTATACTGCTGCTTTGCAAAATTTATTTTCTTCGTCACATCCAGAAGGATAAGTGTGAGCAAAGTCTATTACAAAGTATTTGACCACATTTTCCAAGAAAACAAACATTGTAGTTGTTAGGACACTAATGAGGGACATTGATCATGCAAGAGTTATTTTCTAACTACACAAATCATCCGTTCTAATAAGCCTAAAGCTCTAGCCAGATTATCCATATATACAAAATATCAGAATGTTTTGAACAACTCCTATAAAATTTTGTCACAAGCTTGGGAGACAGCAGAAAGTATTGAGAACATACAGATTCTTCGGGGTTTGTCCATGTCATGGGCAATACACAAATTAAATAATGATACAATTTTCCTTTCAATCTGGCAGTACACCAATAAGCAAATCCTGATCCACAGTCTGAATGCTAAAGTGGGGTCTTCTACAAGTTTGAATGTTGGAGTAATCGGCAACTATGTACTTAAGTTATGCAGAATTTTGTCACCATGTAACACGACATTCAGTAATTACTTATTTTTTTTTAATACAAATAAAAAATAAATAAAAGATGTGGGGGATAAGGAAAGGTTTAGTATAAAATGTTTTGGGAGCAATCTGACACCCCTTTTCGTGTTGTGGTTCATGACCCTTTCTTTTATGCCAAGTTGGACTCCACAACACTTGCAAAGGGGTGACTGACTGCACCCAAAATGTTACTGTGATTTGCGATTTGAACTTATCATGCTTTAAATATCCACCGACACATGGAATGATTTAACTCCTTATGAAAATATTACATCTACTGTAATAAATACTAAGAGTTATGTAGAATCCAACATAAAAGATCGCTTGTCCAAATTAAAGTGATAGGCTGCAGAACCATGGACAATCAGTAAACATCAATAAACATTTATCAGTTGAATTATTCAAAACATGCATTATTTTAAAAAGTTGGAATAGAAATGTAATGGAAATTCCATTTCCATTTCAAGACTACAAACTACTACAGGTCTAGTGATAACCATGCAAAACTGCTACACCTTGTCACTGGTACTCTTCCAAGGCGACAATGATCAAGGAATGGAGAATACTTAGAAACTTTAAAAAAGTTCTTTTTAATAACTGTTTTTTAACATTGTTCAATTGTGTCCTGGTATTATATTTCAGGATGAAATAAACTATTTGTCTACGTAAGTAAACACCTGAGGATTTCATAAAAGCACTCCCTAGTGCCCAGTTGTTTTCAAAACACCTTATTTTTAAAAGATAATGAACAATTTCACAATAAATCATCTTTTTTAAACCTTTTACCGCATGTATAAGTAAATCAAGTACTATGAAACAAAACTGAAGAAAAAAACAGTTCTGGGATTGAATGGGTTAAAGTACCTCTATTCTGAGGTTGGGACAGATGTATCTCCTATATGGAGAATGATGTGAAGGGAGTGGCATGGCAGGCAGATGAATGCATACAATATTCTGAAACATTTGGATAGTACCCAAAGTGATGTTGCAAATATAATTCAAGAAGATGAATGGCTCCATTAGTTTAAACAGCCATGGACAATAGAAATCGACAATGAAAACCTAAACCGCTACCTACAACCTTCTACCCTATACGAAATAGACCCAATAGAAATGTAAGAATAGACACTGAAAAAATGTAAAAATAGGAAAATCCCCAGCCCAGATGGTAAAATAGCTTCTAAAATAATCATCAGGAAGTGTGAAAGTAAGACTACTGTGCCTCCTTAATATCTGTTGGAGGATAAGATCTATACCAGATTCCTGGAAAGATGCTTATGCAATTCTCTTATTTAAGAGAGAAAGGAACAAGGGCACAAACTACAGAGGTAACAGTCTTCTAAATGAAGGATACAAAAACAAATCGTAACTGGCAAAGTATGAAAGACAGTAGAAGCAGTATGGCTGGACGAACAATCAGTTTTTCGGAGGGGATATGTCATTTACAGATAGCATATTTATCATCAAACACACCAGGAGCGGTAGCTCAGTGCATCAACTGATGTCACTGCAGCACCTATGACCGGGAGGTCCTAGGTTTGAGACCTCACGGCGGCAGGATTTTCGACACTAGCTTTCCAGTTAGGTCGAATTCAGTCGTTGTCTGGAGGAGAATTCTAGCGGCCGGCTGCTTTGATCGATAGTTTTCCGTGGTTTCTCCGATCAACACCAGGCGAATGCCGGGGCAGTACCCTATCTAACGGGCCACGGTCTGTGAATTTGTCCTTCCTCTTCCTTGTCCTATTCTCTCCCCTTACACACACACTTACATTAACATGCACTACACTAGCACATATTCTGGGAGATCTGTCGGGAACTTAGAGCTTGTCCCGGCTGGAGCGGTGCCCCGCTGGTGGGAGAGTCCTGGTTAGGAGGAAACCCCACTAGCCGACCGTAGGTCGGCGCCGGATCTCGCCATCCAGCGGGGAAAGATCACCGTCATTTCTCGAGAAAAACATGCACTGCACTAACGGGACTAATGACCAAAGCAGTTAACGCGCCCAGAAACACAAAAAAATCAATCAATCAATTTATCATCAAACAATTTATACAACAAAAGGGAATTTAATCAGAAGGTAAACATTTTATTTGCGGACTACATCAATGCATCTGACCGAGTCAACTTTTGGAAGAAACAATTTTGAACAAATTTTAATGTTTGCTGACAAGGAAATCTTATCAAATGATGAAAATACCCTGCAGAGGGCACTCTACAAATAGAATATAGCGGTATAAGAATATAATCTCAGTATATCCCAGGAAAAATCAAAAGTTATGGCATTTTCAGGCAAATGGCCAATAAGATAGATTTGATATGTTATTACCTTGAGAATAAACCAACTGAACAGGTATAAAACTTTACATTCGTAGGGTACCATATAGCTTACTACAGAGAAGTAGATATAAATAAAAAACTTGAAAAATTCAACCATATGAGTGGTACAATAAAAACAATACTTAAGAAACAAAACACAAATAGAAGCTCAAATGAAATTCTATAAAATCATGGTAATTGCAAGTGGACTGTATAGCAGTGAAAACTGGAACGACAGAGGGAGAGAGTGCGAGAGAGAGAGAGAGAGAGAGAGAGAGAGAGAGAGAGAGAGAGAGAGAGAGAGAGAGAGCGCGAGAGAGAGCGCGAGAGAGAACACATACAGTGAATGTCAACACATACAGTGAATGTCAACGAGACTTTCGTGAAAGTTCCTGTGATATTCAGTTCCTGAGAAAAGTAGTTTGAAGAAGGAAGAAGCAGCAGTTTTTGGACTATTATGAAATCTCAAGTGTTGGCAAATCAGACATCACTTCATGCCTGTTGGACATGACAGTTCTGCATCACTGGCACTTAAGGGGGTCTATCTAAACCGTGGGTTTTAAGGGCAAAAAAACAACTGCCTGGTGAGGAAGGCTTTCTCTAAACTGCCCAAAACAATGATAAGAGAATCTATACAACCTACATCAGACCTGCTCGAGTATGCAATCATGGTCTGGTCCATAATATTAGGAAAAAGATAAATGACATCTAGAGAAAGTACAAAGGAAAATCACCAGGATCCCAAGAGAGCGTCGCAAAAATGACTACCAATAGATAGGCCAAGAAATGTCGCTACTTACAGTGGAACAGAAGGTATAGAACTCGCATAATCGAGACATAAAATTATGAATGGCCACTATAATGTTCCACAATACACAGATATCTTTACAAGATCTACAGGTAACAGACTATGAGGACACACAATGAAACTGAAGAAAGAAAAAACAAGGATACGACAGAGAGGACACTTCATCACCAATAGGGTCGTAAACACATGGAATGAACTGCCAGCGGTATGCATAGGAAAGGCGACCTTAAATGCCTTCAAAAACTGTGTGGACAAAGTGAAGTTCATGATGCAAACAGATAGTGAACGATAGAATACGGCAGAGAGAGCGTGCGTGCGTGTGTGCGTCCGTGTGTGCGTGCGCGCGCGTGTGTGTGTGTGTGTGTGTGCGCGTGTGTTTATTTATAAACACACATACTATAAAATAAAATAGCTTGGAATAATTCACACAAGAAAAATGTTTTTCAGTTCCAATAAATCGCAATAGCAAAGCTTTCATAACTAGCTACCAGAATAATTTCAACAAACATGTCTTTTAAGATGAAGGCATTTTATGACTGCTTCATCTGAGAAGAATAGTGGAGTTACCATAAATACCCCCAATGTTTATTTCCAAAACAAAATAATTTCAATATTTATATTACCACAATTTTTCTCATGTTACAATCACCATTTCATTAAACTTAATGCACTTCTATTACAATCTCGAAGTAGTACTGTAATTTAATACCCAAATTCCACTTAGGTTTATTAACAAAATATTCTACCTTTCATCAGCTTTGAATGATTAGATATTGAAAATGTATCTTACTCTGTTGAATGTAAATGTTAGAAAATTAAAAAATTTAAATTGTTTAGACATGTTACTGTGATGTGGTTTTTACTTGTACTGCCTATACATGTACTATTTTAGAGCCACTATACTTCAGGAGAGTTTACTTTGGTACTGATGTTTAGACATCACACCTACATATCCATGGTAACAAGTGTTGGAGCCAACAAGGCACAAGTCAGATGAACCTACTCCAGCCAGCATTGCTAATAAGGCACAGGTCACAATGTACCCAAATGAAGGCATGATTGGATTTCCAGGGCTAAGCTGCTGTTAGAGTGATATTTAATATTATTGGTATTTTTCCATTTAATGAGTGATGTTTCATTTCCAAATTCTCCATGAAAGAAATGCTGCAAATGTCAAGTAGTGGTGCTTTACAGCACATACTTTCTTGCATTGATGCTAACTGCTCCGCTATATTATATTATCACACAAACCTGCAATAGTGTTTTCAACCAGCAAAAAAATTTCCCACACCGAAATTCAAAAGTTAGGTCCTCTGAGTCCTCGCTGTCAGCCATACCACTACACTACAATGATGTATCATATGTTGGTATTTTGATAGTAATCTGATATGTGATTTTAAATTAAACAGACATTATTTCTTGCAGCAGCCCTCACAACTGTTGCCTTCAAGGGACAATGGTCTTTGCAGTGCTGAGACTGTTATGGGGAAACTGTTAGGTTTGATTTATAATCACATATCTGAAAGTCTAATTTTATACTCAAATTAGTATCAAAATACTAACATATGAAACAACATTGTATTGCTCTTTTTAAGACTGATCCATTGCTGATAAGAAAAATAGTTTCATTTAATAAATCAAAGGTGATAAAATTTCTTGAAAATGAAAAATCTTACCAACAATGTTTCTCTAGTGTATTACTTGCCCCACAATTCCATATTTAAGTGAAAACCTACACTTTGATATCGTGAACAGTTTAGAAGTTATAGGGGCGGCCCAAAGTTGGTGGGACACTCTGTACATAGGAACAGAATTTATCCCCTTTTTCATTACTGGGGCCCATCGATAAGAGTTTTTCTGACGAAAATTCGCCATTTTCTGATGCACAAGTACATAACATTTTCTTCTCAAGAAGTAAATGCAAGAAAGTAAAAAGGTACTACCTTATGATTAACAGCAGATCTTACAATGCAACCGATTCTATTTTCCAGGCCTTTAAACATATATGTAACTCTGTTGATGTAAATGTCGCAGTAGGTAATTTGAAGTCCTAACGGCACATTTACAAAAATTAAGTGTGTGGGTACAGGGCTGCAGTGTTTTAGAGGTGCACACTAATGCTGGCAGCTTGGGAACACTGTATGACAAGCACTCAGTCTCAAAGTAAGGTATCCTGAAGTATAAAAATTTATCTTATTACAGAAGTTTGGCTCTCAAGTTATTTAACTTCATTTCTTCAAGACATTTGGAAAAATTACAGAAGTAACATTTCATGAGCACAGGAAACTAAGATACCAACAAGATTTCTCACCCAAACAACATTTTGAAATTTGAATAAATAGCATTTTATCTGTAACCAAGTAGAATTAATGTGGTTAAAACAAACTTGAATAGTGGGGCCAGTTTAAAAAGGGCGAAAAAGAGCTAAAAAAATTTTGTATTTAACATTACTACAGACAATAAGTTTGGATTTTTCTCATGGAACTTACCTTATTTTGGAATGATGTTCTGATTCAATGCTATCAACATCATCAGACTCGGCTTTCCTCTTCCTCCCTGTTGTTGAACTTCTGGTCAGAACATTTGAAATGTTTTCGCTTTCATCTGAAGACCCAGATACTTCAGGAGCACAATAGTGGCATTGCCAATATCCTTCAGGCATACACTGCATTCCACGAAGGTAAAAGAAAAAATATATGTCTCATTGACAATAAAAAATGTATAGCATACATATTTATTAGGGTGGTTGTTTCTAAAAAATGAGGGATTACAATTTCCCAAGTGAGATAATCTTGAGATGACATCACAGAGAATTTTCATTTTTTTAGAGTACTCTACAATGTTTTTGTTTACAGAAGCAATAGCTTATTGTGTATAATAAATATATCAAATTATTTGAAAGGGAGGGAGAGAAAGGGGGAGGGAGTGAGAGGGAGGGAGTGAGAGAGAAAGGGAGGGAGTGAGAGAGGGAAGGAGAGAGAAAGGAAGGGAGTGAGAGAGAAAGGAAGGGAGTGAGAGAGAAAGGGAGTGAGAGAGAAAGGGAGGGAGGGAGAAAGGGAGAGAGGGAGGCAGTGCCAGGAGAGGGAGAAAGGAGTGAGAGAGAAAGGGTGGTGGAGAGGGAGGGTGAAGGGGGAGAGAGGGAGGGAGGAAGGTGGGGAGAGGGTGGAAGGGGGAGAGGGAGGAAGGAGAGGGAGGGAGGAAGGGGAGAGGGAGGAAGGGGGAAGAGGGAGGAAGGGGGAGAGGGAGGAAGAGAGGGAGAGGGAGGAAGAGAGGGAGGAAGGGGGAGAGGGAGGGTGGGGGAGAGGGAGGGTGGGGGCTGAGGGAGGGTGGGGGCTGAGGGAGGGTGGGGGCTGAGGGAGGGTGGGGGCTGAGGGAGGGGGAGGGAGGGAGAGAAATGGATGGAGAGACAGAGGGAAAAGGGAGGGAGGGAGAGGGGGAGGGAGGGAGAGGGGGAGAGAGGGAGGGGAGAGAAAGGGAGGTAGGGAGGGGAGAGAAATGGAGGTAAGGAGGGGAGAGAAAGGGAGGTAGGGAGGGGAGAGAAAGGGAGGGAGGGGGAGAGAGGGAGAGAAAGGGAGGGGAGGGAGAAAGGGAGAAGACAAACTACAAATTATTTTCTTAACTTAGCCCTGTAGTAAAGAAACATAAGTCACTATGAAACAGTGATTCTATATAATCACATTGGTTTTCAAAACTTACAATTACATGTTACAAGCCAAACTTTTAAATTTTGTAAGATTGGTATCTACTTAACATGTAGTTGTGTTAATGTTCTTTCATTATGCATAACAATATAATCCTTCAACAAACTTTTACATAATATTTAAAAACAGTATAAAGAAAATAAACAAACAGATTTATGCAGAAGATGAAGGAGGAGAAATCTGATATGGAGGTAGGATCTGTTACAGACTGCCAAAGATGCGTCAAAAATAACTTTAAGAATATTATATTTTTTGTAGCCTTTAAGGCTAAGAGAAATTAAGGAGAATAAAAGTATTCTGAAATTCATACTCACAAATATTTCTATGAAATTCTAATCTTTAGGGTAAAAAACAATGTAAGACACCTTCCAACAACCATCATGGTTCGTCTTCCTGAAGTCCTTCGGATTTCTGATATTAAAAGATTTGCAACAGTACTTACCTTTAATTTAGGCTTCACACAAAAAATATGAAAACGCTTGTTACATCCTTTACAGAAAATCATCTTCTTTCCACTTTTTCGTGAATCACAAACAAAACAAGGTGAGTTGTATATAGATTTTATCCAATTAATACTGTTTTCTGAAACCCAGTAAACCAAAAGTATTAACAGATTTAATTGCCTGAAAGTTAGTAAAATTAAGTTGTATGCAATGCAGCTCACCTAATGTGGAATGATGAATAAATAATTGTGAAAAATTGGTTGAGTTCATCAAAGAAACCTCCCAATATTTCATACGCGATTTCACACTTCCACTCTCATCATCTGAAAATAACACAAATAATTACACAAATTTGTAAAACAAACTAAGTACATTTTATATACACTTTAAAAGGAATTTTTACTATATAAATGAAGATGGATGGTATACCCAGTGGCTTTTTGAGACATCGGGGGTCCAGACTTTGTCCGACTTGCAGAATGGCACTAGCTAAGTCTTTAATAACCGGATTACAAGGTGGAGGTGCACTTGTCAATGAGGATATTTTGCCTGATGACACATCATTATCAGGTGATTTACTTTCATTTTCCTCGCTAGAGCTTGATTCATCATCAGGTTCACGAAGAATATCACAATCTCGCAACACAACCATTAGTTCCATAGTCTTAATGCCATAAAGATCCATATTCTTCTTCTGGTCATCAACGTTCTTCTCTGCACTTTTGTCTGTGATACAAAAAAATGAATGCTTGAAAACATGAAAGAAGTAACATACAATCCAGATCAAGATATAAATACACTTCCAAAATAATGAACCTCTTGTTAAGACTGCATTTCCCAAAAAAGGTGGCTTTTGTGAAGTGTTTGATAAGTACCAAATGAATAATGGAAACAAAGTTGCTGGGAATGATGATTAGATGCCAGGCTTTTAGGTGCAAACATTTGCTAATTTAGGTGATAAAATAGGTGTCAAAAATATTAAAAATAGGTGCATGTTTAGGTGCAAAAAGAATTAGTGCATATTTAGGTAAAATATATTACATGGTTTTATGCCATAACATGACAAATCCACTTGAACTGTTGAGGGAAAATGGTTAAGTTACATACAAACTACATGTTTTAAACAGATTCACAACATCAATGTTCTTGGTCATCAGGCTCACATTATCACCATTTTGTGTTGTTCCAATTTCCGAAGAGCAAATGCTTCTAGACTCTTCTTTGCTTCTGTGAAAATTTGCCACTGTTCAGCAGCAGGCAGATGCCCCTTCTCTAGTACGTTAGTAGATGCCCCAAGGGCTTTGAAGGAGTGGACATGCATGGGTTCTCTCTCCAAAACGATACTGTGCAAAAGTTTTTTCGGCTTCTCAGAAGCAACAGATTGATTTTTGTCAAGGTTACTAACGAATCTCTTTATTTTTTTAAAAGTTTTCAGCATAAAACACACTCAATGGTTTCTCCACGTTCCTCAGCAAGTCACGAGGTGGTAAACAGAGATAGACAATGCTTTCTTTGTATACAAGAACATTTGAAGACATTTAGTTAGCACGTTCATCAACAATATGGATTCATTAGCGATGTTTTATTCTTCATATACTACTTCTGATACTCTATGCAACACAATTCAACAAATCTATGCAGTGCAATGGGCTACAGGATTTGCATGAAAGACGTCTTTGAGTTAACAATGGGGTACGTGCGATCGAGCTCTTAGTTAATGCATCGGTTGAGAAAACATTAGATTTGTAATCAGAAGTGCGCAAATGTTAGACGTGGAATAGCAACATACTAAATATATCAGAACTTTACAGTGTTCGTTTTTAAGTTTCTTTAACATTGGGGGAAAAAAATAGGGGAAAAATAGGGGCAGACGGTCTATTAAGGTTCAGTGGGGTGATTTAGGTGCAAATTAGGTGCATGGCAAGTTTCTGAAATGCTTTCTATTGGGTTATATGACATTTTGAATGTAAAAAATGAAAGCTCCCAATTCGCTTTATCTGTAGGTGCATCACCTAACAATCCAGTCTGTAACGATAACGAATAAGGTTTAAGGGTACATCAATAATAAGGTCATTGCCACCCATGTCAAATTATCTAACAAACATTCACTGACAGTGACTAGCTAAAATCTTTTTTAAAATGCAAAATAAATTGCACCTAGAAAATAAACAAAGTATAATCATGTCTAACTAATGGTAAAATGGACGATCTGGTTATCTGGCTACCTCAAAAGTACACAGAGACCATTCATCATTACCATCTATCTCTTCTAGACAAGCAGCATGACAACGCGTTTACTGGCTGTCTCATACGAACATGGGCATCACCAGTGTCAAATTATTGAGGAGTATGATTCAACAGGTAAGGTACAGGTGAGGAGTCCTCTCTTATGTACCCCGTATACCAAAATACGTACCCCCACCGCCACGTGATGCCCATGCTTACAAGTACCTTACCATAGAGCATGAAAGCATGCTCTATGTTATGCTCCTTATCCATCCAAGATAGGGGGCAAGTCACTACTGGGAAGATATTCATTCAATAAATGGCAGTGACCTACGCAAAGACATATTAAAGTTAATTCTTAGTGTTCTGATGTGAGGAAGCCCGTGCTCTTACACAGTTCTTGATTTTTTTGAGTTGAAAATTCAATTTTAATTCAATTTGGCATTACAGTGTGAAACATTTAATGAAAAGCTTGGTATAATGCAAAGGCATCATAAGGAAGCTGTTTTTTGTTTTCTTCCCTGCAATATGGCACTGCTATGATGACTTATCTTTTTTTTCTTCTTCTTCTTCTTCTTCTTATCATATCTTTTATCCATGAAGGAGGCCAAATAAATGGCTTCCTTTGAAACGTGAAAATTGAAACATTGGCAATAAAGGTAACTTTGGTGACCTACACTTACAAGCCATAATTTCATTAAACAATGAAGTCAAGATCAACACACGAGAATTTTCTCCTGAATATATTCCAATCAGTGTGATGGATTAGCCAGTGAGGGACGTTGGCAACATTAAAATTAGGAATGCTGAAATTTACCAAAGTAGCCATTTCAACAAAAACACACCCATTGTAAGACGATAATAAGCAATTGACTGGAGAGAGTCAAATTGATGAAAAAGAAAATGTTTGAAGCCAAGGAGAAATGGCTATCATGGCATACAAAAGACTTAGGTTCAGTTGGCTAATAACGGTGTCAAAAATGTTACCCTCTGGCAGGACCTTGTGACACTACACTAAATTGGGAATTGAAGTCTCAATGAGAAGGGAAGTTGGGGCAGCTAGGAGATAACTTAAGTTCTTGTAATACAGCTTGTCCACATGATGAAAAGTAGGGAATATTGAATACAATTATGTTCTCAAAATCGGCTCCACATTTTCCCTTTAAAATTTTTTCCTCGTATGAAGCAAGAAAGACAAAGGGGCAGGACCCATTATCGGCAAACACTATTTTTGAAAAATGCAAACAACAAAAAATTAACATAGCAAAAGTAGTTTTAATTAAAGTTTTTTTTTTGTTAAATGATGTGTCCTAAAAAATCAGTTCTTTAAAAAAGGTCATGTACATTTCCACAAAAAAACAAAAACAAAAAAAAAAACAAAGTTGTTTAGTGCAATTTTACTAATTCTGATTTCTCATGCTCGATTTGTTAGCCTTCAGGAAATATCAGATTGGAATGCGACAATGGTATTCCATGCCACGAGATGGCAGTTGGATGTTCTGTAAAATCAGTCTCATTGTTGCGACATGATGTAGCTAAATGAAATGCAGTTTTAATTTTCGAAATTGTGGTGATGTTTGCTTGAAAATAATTAGTTTTGCACCTAATGTTCAATGATTTATAATGAGTTTTACAAACAATGATGACTGAGATATGTTAATTTGGATATAAATTGTGGTGTAATAGAATTGTTACCAAGTTACCAAACTGTTACCAAGGCTTAATGGTGCTGTTTTAGCACCACTAGTTTGTACAAGGGGGCAGGGGAAGGGTTTATTATCCATATAAAGGATAGGATAAATGGTTCACCTTCGTAGTCCTCACCCACAATCTGCTTACTAAGGGGATGCTGCATTGAAATGTTAGGGTTGCCACAGGGAGATAATAGGGTGGGGCATGGCTTGTTCCCCAATGCATGCAAAAAGGAGAACCCATGAGTAAAAGCAGGGATTGCTGGGAGTGTCTGTGTGCTACAGAGCAGGAAAGCACATTGCTCACCACCACTTCTGAGCAGTGCAATACTTAAAAAACATCCTCAACTCTTCAACTTGCTATAATCACAACCTTCAGGACATAATAGAAGACAAGAAATCATCAAGAAACTGCTGTGAAGAAACTAAACATTTCTCAGCAAAATGTCAGAGGAAACATTTGTTAAACCCAACCAAAGTGCCTAAGGAGAAAATAGAGGTGTATTTTTTGACTACCTAAAACGACCCTTTCTAATCTTCTCTGTCTCTGAATATAGATACACACAACATGTCCATGCACACAGGCATGCGCTCACAATCATTATGGTAGGCCCTTTCTCTTATCTTGACACTTGATTATATTCTGATTTGTCAGTTAAGTAGGTTAGTCAGTCTAAAGTTGAGATTTAAGCTTCTGCAGAACTCTCTCAATTATCACGTCAATTGAACTTGCTAGTGGGTTTTTGTAGAGAGCATCGTGTCAGCCTTCATTGTTGACTAGTGAAGTCCATTCATTGGTCACCTCCTGTCTCAAGAGGGCTCGCAGTTCATTGTTTGCACCTCACACCTCCTGTCTCAAGAGGGCTCGCAGTTCATTGTTTGCACCTCACCTGTGGCACTCATGAAAACATTGTTGTTTCTCACAATTACACAGGCTCTTTCTTTAAAAATGATAGTGCAACCACTAGCCTTTTTGGGTATTTCAAAAGAGGTCATACGCCATACTGTTCACTGCTGGACAGACCATGTCTCAGCAGTGAGATTCCTTCTGTGTGCCTGAGTCCCTCAACAACCACATCTTCGTCACATAAATACGAGAATATGCAAAAAAATCAATTTATGTAACTTGGATATAATAAGCATAAACGAAATTGTTTTCACTGTGAATGCTGAGTCTGTAATTCTCAGATATGAATAATTAATGTACCTGGCCAAGATCACAACAATTCATTAAATTTTAAAAATTGTGTGAATTGTTGTGTACAGTCAAAACTGGTGTTGAAAGCATTCAGCTGCCCAGATTCCATACAAATATTATTGTAATTTTCTATATACTTGGACAAAAATGTTAGTATATTAAGAAAATAAAATAATAAATGTGTTACTTTATATAAATGTAGGTATATGTACTGTGACATCACATGTCAAATAATACATCTTGTTTGTGGATACTGTTTTGAAATTTAATATTAATTTTATAATCAGAAAATGTATTAATTCTTTACATTTATTAATCTTTCCTCATCCAGGACCTGTTCCTGATCTGCACAAGGAATTCCTTAAAATGCATGTAACTTATACACATCATAAGTAGTAAGCAGGCATAAAAAATGAGTACCTTAGAAGTCTCGGAATTTATAATATTTTCATTTGCATAAACAATAGCTTAACAAAAGCATGTTCTCTTTATTTTACTTTTCCTATTTACTCTTATAAATTTTATTTTTCTAGTAATAATATACAGGTATGTCCACAATTTATCCTATCCATAATGATGTCCTTTCCAATAGCAATATCTTAACATCCTTGTCATTACCACAAGTTGAACTTACAATGAAGGAAAGCCAATTATTTCTAATGAATGAGAATAAAGATACGAGGATATACCTCCAAATGTGCAGGACTAATGCCATGGAAAGGGAGAGTTTTTAGGTCACCTGTTTATCTTGCAACATTTTTTATAATTCAAAAGTTTAAATGAAAATAGCTTTTTACCCTTGAATTCATGTATTCAGTGTATTCAAGTACAAAAAACACATTAGCAACGTCTGATGCATATTTTAGATGTGAATAAAATTACTAGTTAATAATAATAATAATAATAATATGAACCAGCAATGGTGGTGGCAGTGCTACTGCCTATTGTTGCCAGCACAGCGTTGTCATTAACAATGGACGCTGGAATTGTTTGGCATATCAATTTTGCAATGCAACTCTCCTGACTGCGCTGATAAGCAAATGTAAATGGATAAAAAATAAGAATCAACAATAATTATTATTAATGTTAATATTATTATTAATAATAATAATAATAATAAATATCTCTTTTCTCTTATATCTCTGTATCTTATCTATAATATTACATATGAAGTTATTTATAAATATATGACAGTAACTAAAAAAAGTACATATCAAATATCTTGTCTGGTTTAAGAGAGATTATAGACAAAATTAAACTTAAGACATAAGCTTTGACAATTAAAAACTTTGGTCCATCCTAGCGATTCCAATCTTCACATTCTAGAAAATAATATAAAACAACTTGATGAGGATCTGATGAATTTGATTTGTGGTCAATTTGATCTTTATCATGAGAAGAATGAAGCTTATTTGAGAATTTCCCCGATTTATATTTGGTCTCTTTCTGTCAATAAATATAAGATGAGTAGAATTCTGCTCAACATTTAATTCACTTACGTGATAATTCAGATCCTCAAAGTAATGTAAATAATTTATCTATATTTTAATTGTGTATTTGAGTGAATCTACAAATGATTTATTTATTTATTTGAGAAAATTTGGAAATTGGTTCTTGACTAAAGAATATTTTTGCAAAGCTGAACTGAATGCCAGGTAGGTTGACCTTGGGAATGAATGATGTACCTGATTTTGCTTTTGAAGAAAAATGCTCAACCTCTCTGGCAGCCTTTATTTATTATTAGCACCAAGATGATAACCTTGACTACTTATTCATCTTTGTGGAACGTGGTTAAAAAATCTGTCCAGTATTGAAGAGAAGAGATCCAAGCTTGATTAAGAACTACAGACCGATCAAGAATCTTTGTGGAACGTGGTTAAAATCTGTCTGGTATTGAAGAGAAGAGATCCAAGCTTGATTAAGAACTACAGACCGATCTTCTTCCTTTCTAATTTTTCAAAATCTTCAAGAATCATTTGTATGATATTCTACTATCTTATATCAAACCATACCTATCTCTGCATCATGGGTTTGTGAAAGGGAGATCAAGTGTGACAAATTTATTTTCTTTCACACAACAAATATCTACTCTACTTGTTGAATGTGAATATACTAATGTCATCTACTGCTCTTTTCTGAAGCTTTCAATATACTTGGTCACTGATCATGACATAATATGGATGAAGCTCAGTCTTATTTTCGCATCTTCAATTGCATACAAACATTGAACAATATGCAGGTAATCAATCATCTGCATTCACATACCCGTGTTCCCAATGGCTCTAATTTGAGTTCACATTTATTTACTATTGTAATCAATGGTTTTGGTCATGACTCATCATGATTTTTAACCTTGTACAATGATAATATAAAATTATTTCTGTCCATAAAAAGCTTGAGATGACTGATTCTACAGTGCAATCTGGAATTATTTCACAAAAGTTGTAAACTACATAAACTCGCTTTAAATCCTGTACTTTGTAAAGTTATGTCATTCTACAGAGGTTAAAGAATGTCACTTAGTAGTGTTATTAATGATATCGTTGTGTCTGTAATCAAGGATCTTGGTGTAATTTTCGACCGGCTACTATCCATTAAATAACACATTGAGGAGTAATGATTAGTGTCAATAAATCTATTCATTTTCTTGTAAATGAATTTCAAAAAACGTAATTTTGAGGTAGCTGGGTACCTTAATCTGAAATTGGAGGGGGATCCCCACTTAACAAATTTCATTGGCTGTTTTTGCGCATTCACCAGAGTGCAACACTTTTGACGTGTCTATTAACTGGACATTTAATACGCCCATGCAACGTTTGTACCGTACGTGGTCGCAACAAACAGAAGCCATAACTCTAAAAAGCCATCTCAAGAAGGCCACCAACAGTGGATTCAGTGACAGACATGTCAGGCGATTAGGAAAGTGACAATGAATTAGGGGGGATGCGAGTGATTATGGGAGCGATATACACGATATAAATAAAATAAATAAATAAATGTCTTTATTGGTGGCAAGGCTCAGGCCATTTAGCCTGCTCTTCCGCCTGACCACTTTCAGAATTTATATTACAATAGTACATGATACAGGAAGTCATTCAATGAAAAATACGTATGCAATTTGGATGAAGATTTTCACATGGATGACAGGAGTGAAAGCGAGGGAGGACGAGCTTGATAGGAAATCGGGAAAGAATCGGGATGAATGGAACGGTACGTAAATTGTGTACGTATTTTTGAATAACCCCTAGAAAAACTAGAAAGGGAGGGAATCTCGTCAGCATACAACCGAAGGCACATCAAGTCAAGAGTTCAAGCCTTGAGAGAAACTGAAAGCATTGAGAGACAATGGTAAATGATTTTGTGTATATTTCATAATATTAACAATAATAATTATTATTATATGATAAAGTGTCGTAAAACTATTTGGTACTTAAATAAAGTTAAAAAAAATTAAAAATGTGGATATAATCAATTTATTTTTAGGAAATGTTAACAGTTAAAATATTTCACAAGCTAGCAAATTGGAAAATTTAAAGAATTTAGGAAATTTTTACCGTTTAGAGTATCCCCAAGACCCGAAAACCCGACCCAACATATCTCACCCGTAAGCCAACGATTTATTCTACCTTTATATACACAAGCAATTATGGTAATTTGGTTGTCTTGGTGTGAGGAAGAATTCTGCTGTGATCATATTATTTCCGAAGTTTTGAAGAATATTATTGATTGTCCTTATGTTCACGAATATATCTCATTGTGGATGCCTCATTATGTGACCATTTTGCATACACCATTTTACCACACTGTATTCATTGATAGAATCTTACGTAACTCTACAGTGAATAAAATTACTGCAATAGTCAATAATTTTACTTCAAAATTTAGAGGTTAAAATGATGTTTTTGCCTACTTTGTTTTTACTTTGTCTACCCAAGCATTAAATTATGCAGCATCTTTGGAATAGAATTGTATGCCTTATTTATATGTTCATGATGTACACAAATAAGCCAATAAAGGGATCTATCCTGCTGGTTTTGTATTTCTTAAAAAAATAAAAAAAATAAATAAATAAATATAATAATAATAATAATAATAATAATAATAATAATAAAAAAATAAATAAATAAAAAAAGTATTTTAATATACTTGAAAAGTGCTCATTTTAACAAGTTAAATGCTATTCTCCTAGTCTTAGCATGCAGTAGTAAATGTTGTATTTGTTTACACATTGACAATTCTCTCAAAATGACTTATTATGAAAAAAGTGTATTTAAAATGATTTAAAGATTAGAGAGTACAGAGCAATAAATTTCTAGATTCAATACGAAAGGTGTAAGACCATTCAAAGAAACATTTAAACGTTTTCATCATTAAACTAAAAATTACACAAAAACTACTCATATTTTTGAAAACTTGTACATAACCTAATTTAAAGATCGGTATTTGAAGAACAGTTATCATTAAGGAAAAAAAATCTAACTTCAATATTATAGTTGTAAGAAGGCGCTGAAAAAATTTTGAACTTGCACATTCTTTGAAAATTCAGATAGTGTAATGAAAATGAGACCTAGGCCGTTTCTTCAGCATCATTTTCTCTATTTGAGAAAAAATATAATCCAAAAATTTGGAGCAATTTATGAGAAAATTTTGAAAATGTTAAGGCTTCATCTAAAGTACCCCCAAATTAAAACGTCTGTTTCAAATTCACAGAACCTCTAGTTCGACCAGATAGATTGAGGATTCTCAATTTCGAAGAAAATTGTCTGAATGATTTAGGTGCTTGTGCTGACGACATAAAATGGATGGACTGACGCATGAATGGAAGGATGGATGGACGGAATGAGAGAAGGATGAACTGTCAGATGGAAAAACAAAAGTATTTACTGACAGTTGGAATATCAAGGGGTAGGACCAATGGATGGACAGATGGGCATTTGCCAACAGTTCTTCCACTAATCTTATCATAAAGGGCTGGCTTCCTTGGGTGTAATATATCCTGCACAATTTGCCATTTTGTTCAAGTACTATATTTTATTTTTCCCTTTTTCTTTTATCCTATTCATGTGTGACTGGAACCTGATTTAAGAATATAACAATAATTTTGCAGCCTTCAGAAATGGAGTTCTCTCTGGTGGTTTCTGGGAAACTTATCTGCCTTCTCAATTTTGCACCCTTGCCAACCCAAGTTTCATGGGTTCAATCCCAGCCAAACAGTGGATTTTTCAGATGTGAAATTCAAGGGGCATGCATATGCTGGTGGTGATACTACACATTGAAGATCCCTTGAGCACCACTTGCATGCTCTTGGGAAAATTAAACCCACCTGTAGCTCAGCACCCAATGAGTTTGAATTTTAGGCAGATAGATGCAAATGAAGAATCAAGGAATGTAATATCTAGCAACCAATTTATACATCAAATTTGGCATCCCCAGAGAAGGCAATGACAAACAACTCCACTTCAAAATGGACAGGCACATCTCCAGAAGAACCACAAAGTGACAAGAAATAGGCCTTAGGATGATTAGACTAGATCAGAAATGGTGTATTTTGCACTATGTTACTACATAATCCATACTGAAGTATCATAGAAGAATAAAACATACAATGCTATAGGTAACAGAGAGAACAACCTAAAAAACTTGCAACACAAAATTATACACAACACAACATAGTTAGATACCTAACTGGGTAAAAAATAGCCAGTTACAACTGTTGAAACTAAATTGAAAATTAATTATGTCTGCCTTATAAGTATATTTTAATTTCTGGAAAAACTGGACCCTTAGATTTTAAGGCAGACATACAACAAATGAAATTTTCTTAAGTCATGAATAACAATTTTTACTAATAACACTGATCTGCAATGAAATTGCTGCCTCCCAAGTTTTAATGTTTTTGGGGTATTTTTAGCATGCTGAAATTAAATTCAAAGTCTAGATCTTATTTCATATTTTCTGTGTAATTGATACATAATATAATATATACATAATTATATATATATATATATACAGAAAGTTCCTATATATATATATGCATCGACATCAAATTTTTATATATATATATATATATAACATATATATAACATATATATATATATATATATATAACATATATATATATATATATATATAATATATATATATATATATATATATATATAACATATATATATATATATATATATATATATATATATATATATATATATATATATATATATATATATATAAATAAAAATTTGATGTCCGATGCAGCATTTAAAAAAACTCTGTGGATGAAAAGGAGAAAGCAGCATGGATATCTTCCTATGGAGAAGTTGCAAATTTCTTTTGGTAACAAGGATCCCAATTATCGAAAACATTAAGACTAACATGTTTGAAGCATACGTGGAACTTGGTTGTAACAGGAGCATGAAAATGCATTTCCTGTTTTCTCACTAGAATATTCCCCCTGAAAATCTAGGATTTTTGAGTGAAGAACAAGGGGAATGATTTCACAAGGTTGTGCTGGAGTTCAAAAGTAGGTACCAGGGACGTTGACCATCAGTGCTTGCAGATCTGATGTAAAAGCATGAAATACCAGAAGACAAACATAAGAGAACAAAGAAACAGAGGTAGTATCTTAAAGTAAGAAGCAACGGGTGTGAAGTTGGTGCTTCCAATAGTGATGAAAACGAGACAAAATAAAGTAACAACACTCTTGTGACCTGTATTAACAACCATACACATTAATTTCAGCAAGTTGTGTTTATTAAATATTGTTTTTCTTTAAAATAAAAAAAAGTGTGGATTACGAAAACATTTGTGATGAAATGTGCGTAATTATACAATACATGTAAAGTGATTTTTTGCAAGAAAACCTTACGTGATAGAAGTAAATTGATTGAAAATTGTGATTCAGTAAATCGACTTTATATAAAATCACGTTTATTATTTTAGGCAACAAACAAAAAGTTCAAATTTGCAGACTAATGTAACTAATAATAATTAAGAAACTCTTTATTTTAAACAAAAAATTAATTTATAAAACACAAGAAGGGATCCTGTCTCAAAATCTATGCCTTACAACATAATTCGTTGTTATGTAGGTTAGACTACAAGGAAATAAAAAAGAAAGTGAGTAAGAGAACATGCAAAACAATATAAAACAAATCATGAATGACAAAAACTCTATTACAAAACATAGGGATCAACAAGAACCATCAGTTTGATTTTCAAAACCCAATCATATTATAAAAAGACTAAAAATACCTTTCAAGGCTGACCAAAGAAATGTTTTACATAAAACTACATCAACAATCACTGAATACCATGACAGAGCGAAATTATGTTACAAATCTGCATGGTCCCATGACAAGTATTTTTACAAAAATAATGGTTTTCTTCCCTATTTCCCTCCCACTCCATTGTCTTCTGTATCAACAATCATGCAAACTATACATATTCTACATGCATTGAACTACAGGTAAATTTAAATTTATTTTATTAAAAGCTGCTTTATCACACGTAGGTCATATTTGACCACATTATGTTTTGTTTGAGTACCTTATGACAATATTTCTATAAACTGTTTCAGTTAGCTTATTGTCTTCCAAATATTTAAAGTCCAAATTAATATTCTTATTAACAAAAATTAAATTCTACAAGAGGTAAGTCATAATTGTTTTATGAATATAGTAATTAATCAACTCTTCAATTTCAAATATTGTGTAATTAATGACATTGATGTTTTTTATGTTTTTAATAGCTCCTGATGAAGGCCAAAGTCCTTCGAAACATAGATCGGTGCAATATGTAAAAAGTGAACAATTTTTATAAAAATTGTCATTCACGAAGAAACAAAATTTCATTTGTTGCATGTCTGCCTCAAAATCAAAGGGCCTCATTTTCCTAGAAATTAAAAAAATATTCAATTGATGCAACAGGGTTGAGGAAAAAGATTAGATTAAATTAAATATCCCTTAAATTATTTTTCTCATAGTGCTTCAGTCAAAAAGGAGTGCTAATGCCCTACTATTAAAGAAATTAGAAATATGGAAATTAGAAATAGCAAAAAAAAATTTTCAACACATGTTCTCAATAACACTTATGCTCTCACACTATTTTCACAAATTTTAATTTGGGTTTGGGAAATAGGTCTTAGGGAAATAAAATTGGTCACTCATTTCATTTTCATTCAGATCATACTTCGCACAATTGTGGTTCAGTCAGATGAAATATGTATCCACATTTCTTTCAAGAGTGAACTAATAGAAGAAATCAAATATAAAGTGTCATATGAAGTATCATTGTATTTAATTGTGTTTCATTCATATTCACCAATGTAATCATTTAGTTAACCTTTTGCACTCATAGGGCACTGTGACATGATATACATGAATGCTCTCTGGAGTTGGACGTTTCTAAGCACTACAAGGACCCACAGCTCGTAAGGCATCCACAAGATGACAACGGAAAATGGTGGCATAGCTCGTAGCAGAGACTTTGCATGCCCCCATTCCAGCTCAATACATTCTTCGCCAGCCATGAGTCATATTGTCAGTCATATAGTCTACCAATATATAATTATTTTTAATGAATATCTTATTTCATATTTTCTGTGTAATTGATACATAAAATGTTCATTGGGAATCTATGCTTATTTAAATCCACATTACAGAACAAATCAAGGATGTGGCGTGACATCTTAAGAGATGCCCTACGATTTGCGGAACATGTCACATACATGAAGCATGTTTACATACTCATACGATCTTGTAGCTATTATTCTCCTGTCATCTCTAAGGTGCTGTATGAGTTGTAGGATGTTTTTTATGTTCGTTGCATACGAGTGCAAAGGGTTAAGACAGATAAAGTCCTTACTTTGACTGGCACACACACACACATACAACAAAAAATACTGCACTATAGAGGGAAAAAAATAAAAAAATAAAAAATAAAATACCTTCGGTTCCATCTTTCTTTTCTGCTTTTACCACAGGTATTTTTGGTTTCCCAAGAAAATTGGTTGTTGATGGTCCCTCATAAACAACAATTGCTGATTCATCAGAACTCGGTGGATCTGAAGGAATAACATCAGATCTATTCTTTTCTCTAGAATGTTGCTCACTTTGATTGGTTTCCTGAAACACATTATTTATAAAGAGTGTACGCATATGATAAGAAATTATAATTTTATTAACATATGATAAAATGGTCACCAAAATATTCAACAAGTTGGATATTTGTGGATAAGTTTGCCTGAACTTGCAGCCTTGCAAATTTGAAAGGAAATTTGAATTGATATCTTTTAATTTTTGGCACTTTATTTCAAGCCACACTAGAGTATTTTCAAACTTTTCTCAAATATGGCTCCAGTTTTTATTTTATTTTATTTATTTATTTTTTCTCAAATAGAGCAAAACACACTTATGATGCATGTGCAAGTTTCAGAAACAATTTTTGAAAGTTGCCAAATTTTAAAATTTTTAGAAAGATTTGAAGGTAGATTTTTTTGCTATTGAATACAGATGTTACAGAAGATAGGTTTTTTGCAAGTAAAATCTGTTCTTCAAAATTAGTCTTTAAATGTCACCATGTACATTTTTCCCAGAAACGAAAATAGTTTTACCGTTACTTTTTCAATTGATTGATTGATCGATCGATTTTTTCGTGTTTCCGGGTGTGTCAACGGCTTTGGTCATAAGTCCCATTAGTGTAGTGCATGTTTTTTTTCTCGGGAGAAGGCGGTGATCTCCCCCCACTGGATGGCAAGATTCGGCGCTGACCTACCATCGGCTAGTGGGGTTTTCCCCTAACCAGGACTCTCCCACCAGCGAGGCACCGCCCCAGCCGGGACAAGCTCTAAGCTCCCGACCGATCTCCCAGAATATGCGATAGTGTAGTGCATGTTAGTGGAAGTGTGTGTGTAAGGGGAGAGGATAGGACAAGGAAGAGGAAGGACAGATCGCGCATGGTCTGTGGCCTGTTTTGTAGGGTACTGCTCCGGCATTCGCCTGGTGTTGATCAGAGAAACCACGGAAAACTACCGATCAGAGCAGCCGGCTGCTAGAATTCTCCTCCAGACAGCGACTGAATTCGACCTTGCTGAAAAGCTAGTGTCGAAAATCCTGCCGCCGTTAGGACTCGAACCTAGGACCTCCTGGTCAGAGGCGCTGCAGTGTCACGTTACTTTTTCAATCCCCCAACAAAAGTGAAAATATTTTTCTTCAAATTTGTATGGCAAAATAAGATCCTTAAATAATGTCAAGTTCAATTTTTGGAAAATATGAGTAGTTTTTGAATAAATTTAATTGAAATGGTGATAAATTAAAATAAAAAAGAAACAATTTCTCAAAAACAGCTCAAAATTCATTCTTTAAACATTTTCATCAATTAGAATAAAACTTTCTTAATAATCAGGTATAGGTCCTGTTTGTTAAAACCTCTTGGAATTTTGAAAATTGCAAAAGTTTAATTTCTTTTCAAACTCTCTTTACACCTTTAGGTAAATATTTCTTATTAAATACAAAGTGTTCCTCAATCATACTTTTTTGACACCTCAGTTTTTGAACAATTACAAATTGAAACGTGAAGGTTTGTAGGAACATTGTGAATATACTGAAACCCAATAAATGATCAGGACATTCCTGGTTGTCAAAATGGCTCCGTTGGTTAAGCCACGGCTTCTCATTCACAGTGCCCAATGTTTGTTGGTTTCTTTCTTTCTTTCTTTCTTTGATTGATTGACTAGTTGATTGGTTGGGGTTTAGAGGGCGTTTCAACTACATAGCTCATTGGTGGTGATGTCAAAGTATTTAAAAAAAATTTAAATAGAATAAAAGATTAGTTGCAGATGCAACTTACTGATAAAAGCATGTACATAATATACAAAGAGGTCTTGAATCCTACATAAAATATACAAGTAGATAAAGTGAAAGGATAAGATGATAAAACACTTAATATTTATAGTAAACATAGAACTGGCAGTAAAGGGGCCAAGAAAGGTATATAAAACAGTATTGTCCTTATCTCTCAATAAAATTATATATTCTGCTTTCTCTGAAAACACAAAAGCTTTGAGAGTACTGAATTGTCATTGCTGAGCACCTCCCATAGAGTTGCCCAGGCCATGACTTCGTTCCCTGCCAACAAATTTCGTGCAATGCACGAGGACATGTTAGACAGAAGGAACCATTCCACATGAGTTGCATATGGAAGGAGATTCAATCATAGGAAATCATGAGAAAAGTAACAGAAATGCAGCCGGGTTAGAATTACTTCCTCATACCTAGAAGGTCAGGATGAGGAATGCCAGAAATTAACAGAATCCTTAATCACACTGAGTTTAAAAGTGGTATTATGTCTGTTTGCCATGCAATGAAGATGGACTGTTTCAAAAAGACTTTATATTGGACAATGGTACAGAAGGAATACTATAATTTTATATAAATAAATTTTATTTAAAATTGTAAAATTCATCGAATACATAAACATTCATACAAATTTTTGAGTATTAAAAAAAAAGTCATTTTTCTATTATTTTTAAGTCACTCTATAGATCATTTTTAAAGAATTTTTATGGCATCAGAACATGAGCCCTGATAATGAACTATTTGTGTATAAGAATCTATGATCCGGATATGCTGCCCTCATTTCCTGAAATGCATCTGGTAAACAAGAGGAGTCGTAGTTTGTTTGGGAAGACTGAATAATCTGTGGTCAACATTGAGGCTGAGGATTTTCCAAGGGGGAATGGGGTTTCTTGGGGTTTTCACAGGGGATGGGAAGACCCCAAGGTCCCGCAACAGATTTTGAAACAGAATACTTGGAGGTTGAGGTAGCGATGTTCGAACAATATATGAGGTTTCATATTCAGGATGGATAATTTAGCAACAAGGATGGTTAAAAAGTCCTGATACTTTAGCACCATAAGACGCTAATAGGATATCTCATCTTTTTAAGGATGGCTCCCCAGGATCAACTAAAAGGCATCTGATTTGGCTAGTGTGATAAGCACCTAATGAGAAGTGGATATCAGTGTGGTGTTATGCTGTTGATGGGTCAAAGTGGAGAGAGTTGAAGATTCAAAAATTTCTCCACCATAATCCAAAACTGAGCATATGAATGCACTACAAAGCCGCAATAGGCTAATGTGGTTGGCTCCCCATAATGTACCACTCAGCATACAGAGAAGGTTAAGGGGGGACACTGTTTTGTAGTCTCCAGATGCGAACAAGCCACATGAGGGATTTGTCAAACACGAGCCCTAGGAACCTTTCAGATTCAGCAAATGGAAGCTGATATTCTACCTAGTGAAGGACTGGGTTGCAATGCTATCTTGCAGAATTCCACACCAATAGATTTAGTAGTGGAAAAATTAAACCCTGTTCACATGCTCCATTCGTGGCGCTTGTTGAGCACCAGTTCTCGCACGATAGACACTACAGCATTTATAACGATGGCGAACAGTGACACTAAGAACCGATCCTTGAGGGATGCCATTTTCTAGAGGTGATAGCTAGGAAGCCTATCATCAACACGAACACGGAACGATCAGTTTAAAAGAAAGTTTTGGAGGAATAAAGGGAGCTTCTCCCTAAATTCCCAGGAGTGCAGGATTAGCAGAATGCCATCTCTGCAAATGGTGTCATGGACCTTTATATCAAATAACATGGCTACAAGATGTTGCCTCAAGATGAACGATGTAAGAGACTGCTGTTGCTAACTCAACAAGATGGTCCGAAGTTGACCGGTGTCTTCTAAACCTGCTTTGGATTAGCGTCAAAAGATTTTTATATTCCAAAGTCCAGACTAACTGCTGTTTCACCATGCATTCCAGCACTTTGCATACACAGCTTGTCAGAGAAATGGGTCGATAGCTTGATGGCAAAAATTGTCTTTCCCTTCTTTGGGAACTGGGACAGTGCTGGCTTCTTGCAATAGAGAAGGGATGGTGTACTCTTCCCAAATAAGGTTATAAAGCTGGAGGAGAAATTGCATGGCCGTTTCGGGAAGCATTAGGTTGTGGATGTTGTCTGGACCTAGGGCAGGTCTTTAAGCAAGCACCACAGCAGAGAGCATTTCACACTTGGAAAATGGGACATTGTAATTCTCAAGTGCTCTCCGCAAAAAATTGTGTGGTTTTCCATTCTTTCCTTAAACTTCCAAAAGAAAGTCTGGAGCATAGTTTGACAAACTCAACATATTTTAGTAATGAGTGGCAAGTTCGTCTACACTTGCGTCTTGAGATGTAATTATCTCGCCATTCTTAAGACCTGGAACTGAGTTTGGGGAAGAATATTCATGAACTTCACTACCTTCCTCCATACCAGACGGTGGCAACTAGCAACTGAGGGAGGAAACCTCTCCATAATGAATTTTTACTTTCCAAATTGGTTTTCTTTTCCTTTGCTCTGCACCTCTTGCATTCTATTAAGTTATCCATGGCTGGATAGTGTTTCAATCTTGCAAGCACCTTCTTACGGGCACTGACTGCCCTTGAGCAGTTCGAGCTCCACCACGGAACACAGGGATGTCACGGTTTACCGGTCAATTTGGGGATTGCAATATTCGCAGTTTGTAGTACAGCACTGTTAAAATGTGCTGTCATTTCTTCTTTGTTATCAAAGTTACCCCCTGAGAGATTGACATTAGCTTGAAATTTTAGCCAGTCAACACGTTGTACACTCCATTGAGGAGATAGAGCCACCCCACAAACAATTCCAGTGATGTGGATGACATTTGCTTCCCATGGTCATTACAGAATGGTTGCAGTGAAGGGCAGCAGAGAGCTGTATCAATACAATTCAATATATTTATTCTGCAGCTATATCAATAAAATACTGTAAATATTATTACAAAAATTAAATTATATAGGTGTACATTGATTACTATTGAAATGGTCAGAAGATTATTTGTAAGAACCTCAAGTGTAAAATACAAAGACTTTTATCTCTAAGGATATTCACATTCCCTCTGGAGTTCTGCAAGAATCTCTTGGTGCTCTTTTGTTTCTTATCTTTATAAATGATATTGCGAGTGTATTAAAATCTTGTAATTTTCTTCTATTTGCAGATCTAAAGTAATACTCGGTTATGAAATCGTATGATGGTTGTTTATTATTACAAGAAAACCTTAATGCGCAGTCCACATGGTGCAATGTAAATTTGTGATTTTTAAATATTGAGAAATGTAAAATTATGAATTATACTAAATTGAGAAACCCATTTAACTTCGATTATGAAGTAAATAACCAAACTCTTGATTTGGTCACTAGATTTACTGATCTAAGAGTAGCTCTTGACGAAGTTCTTAAATTTAATTTTCACTTTGAATATGTTATTACCCAATCTAATTGGATGCTGGATTTTATTAGACAAACCACTTCTGAATTTAACAATATTCCAATTTTTCATACCTTACACCTGACATTAATTTAGCCAATATTGCTTAATGGATCCCCAGTACAGTCTCCATATTATAATAATCATATTAAAAGATTCGACACAGTACAACAAGGCTCCTATGTTGCACGACAAAAATAAATTCAATTGCTTAAAATAACTCATAATTACTCTTGCATTGCTACCATTCTAAATACAATGAAACCTCTCGATAAGACGACCTCTTTAAGACCACCCCTTTTCGGGACCAGCTTTCTATAGTTATTCTATAAGACCAATGTATTTTTACCCCCTTAAAGATGATCACCCCTCTTCCCGACCAATGACCACGAATTTTTGTCATAATGTAACATCGCATTCCCTTTAAGACGACCAGAATACTTCATACTGAAATAATAAACCTGAGTTTGCTTATTACTTTAGGTCAAGCCGCTTCCGGAGTCAGATAAGCAACAGCCATCAGGCACATAAGATTTCATGGTAACACCGAAGACAAGACCTTCCAGGAAAGGTAGAGAAACTATAAAGTTGAAAGATAATTTCACAAAAGCAAAATAATACCCCTGGATTACGATAATCAAGAGACCATCTTATGCCAATAGTGCATTATCTGAAGATGGACAATTCTTAAAGTACTATTATTTTTCATAATCATATTAATTAATAAATGCAGTTGATCAAAGTAATTTAGTGATGCAATACAATAAAGCTTTCAATTGAAATAAGAATAGTGTTGCATTGTGTATCATAGTAGTCACAGCAGCAGCAAATACTGTTAAATAGTGCAATGTTCCCTTGAAGAAGAACACTCCTCTAAAAGACCAATTTTATGGTATTAATCACCTGTTTGGCTTGAAGCAGTTTCACAGTAATAGCTCATTACATTCTCACAGGTTATATAAGTTTTTGTATAAATTGATAAATTATAATGAATACTTACTTCCTAAATTACAGTGGAATATATCTGGACAGTTGTGTAACAACATCCAAATGTTTGTGATACTGATAGCAAGAATGAATTTTTTTTATCCGCTATTGTTGCGCCCATGTCGAATAGCAAAATCTTTTATTTTGGGTTTTATAATACAATTTACCATTTTTATGAACTTTTGCAGTCTAACATATTACATGACTAATTAATCTAGTATATTTTTGTAATTGTATATAACACTTGTTATTTTCGATTATACTTTTGTACATTATCGAATGTATTTATTTACTAAACCGTATAAAATTGTTGTAAATTGGGTGATTGACTGTTAATAAATAAACAGATTATTCCTGAGCTCTCACTGCGAATGCAAATATATTGTGATGATTACATGTGTATTTTCAATGATACAGTCTAGCACAAAGGGTGAGATATTGTGATAAAAAGTAGAAAGAAACCGAAAATTGGGATACTCTTTTTAAGATAGCTGCTGTGTCACAGTCCTATTATGTCATGAATGTTATTACGTTACAAATCTGAATATTAAAATTTATTACATAAACAAGCAACAGCCTATGAATAAATGGGGTATTGTAATTATGTTACAAGATGACAAAGTATATGAATATTCAGAATGAAAATGGAATATGTCCTTGTTCTTTTTGAGGGAGTGTTACCTTAATATTTGAATATGAATACACCATTTTTATTGAAAGAGAACACTTTATTTACACATTCAATTTTATGAAAAATGGGAAATGAACTTCATGAATTTTGTGTGTGACCATATTATCTTATCTTAATGAAATGATACTTTCTCTTCATAAGCAAATTTGAGAAGTTTTCATAACAGTTCATTTGGACACTTGTATTTTGCTAGTACAAGCATCACACTTACTTTCCCTACTTACTACTACTCTCCGCTTACTTTCCCTTGATACTTCACACTCATTTATTTATAGGCAAACAATCTTACAACACACAACATTCAGACACCATTGCCAAAATTCAACAATATAATATGGTGATTGAATTTTCCATAACATCATTTTCACTCTTTCACTTCTTTAAAAATATGGCAGTACATATTCAAGCAATAAATTTAACACATACCATTTTATCATTGTCCTCATCCTGTTCAAAGGACTCCACCTTCTCTTCCTCTTCATCCTGTATGGATAACTCCACCTTTTCTTCTCCCCCATCCTGTTCAGAAGACTCAACTTTTTCGGCCTCTACTTCAGTGTTGCTATCAACTTTCCTCTCTTGCTTCTGGAAGAAAAATTAAAAATTTCATGATGATTACTATCATTGTGGAGTACATTCCACAAACAGTAAAAGCCTATGTCCCCTTCCTTCACCCAACAAACTTACAGAAAACTGTTTCTTCCAATAATAATTTGAGTACTGATTACATAGATATAATAATAATAATAATAATAATTATATTAATAATAATAATAATATTACTGTCATGTTTTTATGTTAGAAATATAAATTAAAATTTATATTCAAGGTAATATTAACTTTCTTACTCGCTTTCTGCCCATTATAGGTTTTAATATCAATCACAACTACAATTATACTGGATCCTCATGAAAATTTCCAATCTAAAATGTGAATCAATGTATCAATTTTTAATACTTTATGGATGGGAAGAAAAAACGAAAAAACACCCACACAATCCAACAAACAAGCAAGCAGGGTGGAATCCAAGAGTACCTGAATTCCTGAGGTCTTCCCATTCCATATAATTCCTAAATGGTCCAAAATATCAGAACATGGATTTTGATTCGTAATAGACAATTACAATGCAACTGATGTGACAATGACTGACTTTTCATAATAACATGTATTTGAACCTTCTCTGATAAAATAAATAAACCCATAGACCTTTTTCACTTTCAATCTCTAGTTCAAAAATAAAATAAATAATTCTCAACATAATATTCTGAGACTAATTTTAGGGAAGAAGAAGAAGAAGAAGTAAACGAATTCTGCCAAGCAATGTATGAACCATGTGAAGAGTTGAGGAACAACACTTGAACACATTACACTTGAATGGCTGTAATAGTCTCAGTACTGCAATAGGTAGGTTAAGGCGATACGGCCACCAGCCTCCCCTCTGCAATGATGTGTTCCCCTTACCATACATTACTATGCCCCATGCATTTTGAAAACCTCTCCAAATAGGACACGTTTCCAAAGAAATAAAGATGTCGAACTTGGAAAGCATTACACAATAATAAATTACTTTGAGAAGGTATAATTATGCAAACAATTTTACACATGGGATGATTAGAAAATAAATAATAAAAATTATAATATTAATGTGATATGACAAAGCCGATCAAAGAAATATTATCAAGTTCCAATAATTATTATTGTAAAGAAGTATCGCACTTTTATTAGTGACAATTTATCTTCAAAAGTGGTGTATAGTGAATCAGATAATTTTTATTAAAAAAATGAACACAGGTTCTTTTTGTATTAAATCTCACCTTGTTTCGTGGTCTAAATCCCCATACGAGCTTCACGCACTGTTTATCATACTGCCCATTTTCGATTGCTTTACGCCATGCCATTCTATCGCCAACCTGCAAAAAATTAAATGAATTTTCAGTCAATTATTGAATGAATAAAAAGGGAACTTATTTTCACACTGGAACAGAAGAATTGACATATTGAAAGATAGCAATACATGAACAAATAAAAATAAATTTTTATTTCAGGATAAATAAAAATTTTTCATAAGTAGAGCCTGAATATGTATGCAAAAACATATTTTTTTGGCTAATTGTTACTTAGAAAATGACCACATATCTTTACGAATTGCGCATTAGAGCATTGTTGACAAATTTTATTTTGCGTATTTCACCATATTTTACGATTACTACAGATTTGTGTTACAAACATTGTGTTAAAAAATTTGTACTAACTTCTTGAATTTTAGGAATTATGATTTATATTAATCATGGTTCACGGAACAGCTCACCAAACACCATAAAGAAGTAAATATCCTTTTAGTCTCATAACTGTTGCTAACGAATGTAGAAATTGTGTATTTCATTTGTACCACATGTGTGATGAAAGTAAAATTGAATTTCGGGCAAGGGGTCATGGGTCGTCATGCTCAGTGTCTTGGACTCAAATGAAGTATGAGTGATAGACTGTAGTTTCCTTATCTGTCAGGAATCGTTTTCCAGTAAGCAAGAGCTTATGTGTGGGCATCACCACAGATCATTTCAGCTTTCAAATATTGTTCCATAACATCTGTGGAAGTAGCGAGATAATTTTCAATTAATAAAATCTTAAAACACAGAAGAACCAATTTTTCAGAAACAAATTTAGAAATGTATCTTGTCATAAATTTTACCAATTCATGAAATAAATTAAACAATCATATTCTTTGTTCAGTGTATACATTATGTTATCTACATGAAATCATCTTATTAACGAACCAGTTTTTCAAAAACAAATTTAGAAACATATCTTGTCATAAATTTTAATAATTTTTGACCTAAATATAGGATGTTCTTTTTTCAATAAAGTTATGTACGATTTTCTTAAATCTCCTTCCCATCCCTCAATGAAGTATTAGGATGTTAACAAATCAGTGTTCCAATGCATGGTTAATTTAGTGAAATTAAAAAATAAAATTATTTTCAAAACTTATTTTTCTACCAATGATTATTTTGTTTGTGTTTCAAAGAGGCAATATCATCGTGACACAATTCAAATTTTTCTACAAGTATTTTGCATTGCATTTTAGTAATAGACATTTATTTCCTTGTGAAGTTTATACTGCATATTTTAAAGATTTATGGTCCATATTATATAACATATTTAGACATTTTTACTGCATAGAAATCTGGGCTCTATTCATAAGATAACAAGTTGGCAGGACACTACACACCCTATAGAAAAATCTGGTTGTGCCATTTGAAAAGAATTTAATTACATGGATAAAAATTGAATGTTAACCTTCTTAGCAACAATAAAGTTCTTACAAGTAGGTATAAGTCTCCAGTTCTGTTGAGCAGCTAGCTGTTTTAGAAACACTAGAAACATGTCTTTAAATAATATGAGGATCCTAGATCAATTTTGCACAACCTCTTGAGATTTCTGAAATGGATAGAATCAGTCTTTCATGACCATAAAGAATTCCTTTTAAGCTTCCTAAAACTACAAATGAAGTCTTCTAGAATTCAGTGGGAAAATATAATTATTCAAATTATTGCACTCCATGTTCTCAAGGCAGGAAGTTGATTCCTTCACAAAGGACACAATAAGGGATAATAGTTCAAATCTATAGCCAATTTGCCTTTCCAAATAATTTTTATTAATTGGAGAGAATATTTTCTTACTAATTCATGCGAAAAATGCTCATTTCCAACTGTATTCAGAATTCAATTTGTAAATGAGTAAGAGTAGAAATACCAGAATTTAAGAAAATGTGCACAGAGGACACTTCTCCAATATGCGCACGGAACACACTTCTCCAGTAGTATGTCACACACAGTTTTTAACGGTGAATACATAAGTTTTAAACTATTACTTTTAATACTACATTTTTCTTTTAGTACATCTCGAGTACTAGTGGCCTGTTGCTTTCATTTTGAATTGTACAGCAGATCGTTTCAAAGTTGTATTAGCAAGCTCTTCTTACACAAAATATATAAATTGAGAATATATTAATACCAAAATGATACTAAGCTATTATTCACAAACATAATCAACTTTGTCAATTACTATTATCAAAGATAAGAAGTTAATACATTTGAGTGCAGTAGCTCTAACCGAAATGAGTTTTTGTTAACATGAGAATAATAGGGGAAACAGACGTAATGGGAGACTTATCGAAATAACGGTTATTACAGTGTATAAAATATTATTTTCCTAACGAGGATTTTTTAATTCGGGTTGTTATTAAAGAACTCTCTGATAAGTTCTGCATTAAATATCACTATTATTGTTTGTTACCAATTTTAGAGAAATTAGTGAAATGTTTTTTTCAAAACTGAGAAAATTGTGATCTAGAAGAAAGAAATGGACGATTCTGGTTTACAAGTGTAAATACATAACAAATGTATAACAAACACATAAGAACCACAAAAAACAATGCAACTTTTCTGATTACATTGCATATCCACAGATCCCACTTTGCTCCACTATGTTCTACCACAGGTGACAAACTACTTTTCTGAAAAATATTACTTTTCAACCTTGATCCATAAAGTACTAATATTTTATCCAAATTTACCTTATTTAAGGAACTTCAATGATGGAAGGGGAACGTGAAATTGGTAAGACTGATTCCATAAATAATACTCGCACTATATCTGTGAATGAATTGCCAAAAAATATCAAACAATTTTTATTTTAATTATCATTCTTATTATTATTACAGAGTCATCTGGAGACATAAGCCCATCTCCTTCAAGGATGTCCAACTTCACTGCATCCTTCTGGGATGCATGGCAGTACTTAGATATTAAGCCATTCATCAATATGTATGCTTATTATGACTTTTGCCTCATGCACTCCTTTATTCGGCACTAAATACCGAGTACAAGAATATTTCCTTGCTACAAAAAAGATTCTGACAATAAGCTGATTACTGCACTGCATGTGCACGCTGTGCACATGCACACTGTACGTGCCATGTAATCTACGAAAAAATAATTATCTCGTAGTCTTTACTTAGTACAATCAGTTTTTATCATTTATATACCTAAATTACAAATCTAGACAGCTCTATGGCCAAGGTAGTAACTGAAGACAAAGCATACATCTCGAGAACCAGAAGTAGCAGCATAATATTTACTGTGCACTAACAACCATGGCTGAAAATTGAATTTTTAATTGTTCTTCCTTCTTTTACTGTTAATGTGCTTTGTTCCAGACATAATTTACATAAAATTAAATAATATCTCCGCTCCAACTAGTTCTAATAACACCAAATTTGACTTTTTGCACATACTGGGTATTTAGATTAACTCGAAACCCATGCCTGGAAACATCACCATTTGTTTTGGCAATTTGGCAATGTATGAAATACCTTTGGCTTTCCATTCAGTTTTAGCAAGCCCCCTCCCCTGGTCACAGTTATATGCCCACAGATTTTGGGATGGGCGAACAGCGCTATTTTAGTTGGAAGAAAGATAAAGCACTTGTTCTGTACTTGGGCAGTCATTCATTCAGGTTGCATTCACGATCATGGGAAATCGCATTTAGGAAAGAAGAATCGCTTCCAAATAAGTCAATGAAGGATCAATGTGTATTTTTGATGGAAGTGTACTTCGGAACTAAATATTTTTTAAAGTCAGGAAATGTTTCATAAAAAATTTCCAGAAATGCCAGTTCCCAACGAATCAATAACTTGTTAATTAATCCAGCATCAGTTTATTGTTATTTTCAGGAAATAATATTTTAGTAATTTTATTATGATTTTATTATTTAATTTCCTGGTTCCATAATTAAAATAAAACAAATAACAATAATAATACAAATAATGAAAAGCTTGGCAGTGATGTTTCATGAGATATCTTTCTGATTTCCCTTTGAGCCGGCTTTCATTAAATAATAATTATTGTTAGTGTTACGTTGCTGTTAATAAATCGATAAATCAGTTAGAACTTCCCTCCACATCTTCAGTATTAGTTTTGTTTCTTAAGCATACTGGACACAATCACCTAAAGAGATGTTTTGTTTGCAACCTCATGCCTCTGCCCACCCAACCCACCCTACACAGTGCGAAAAGATTCTGGGGTGTGAGCAGCGGATCTGCCCACCTAAGCTCTTGAATGGGAAAAACACAGAAAAAGGAAAGTTGCTGCGGCTTATGACCTGATTCTTGCCTCCTCTGCTATTTCGACAAGCCAGCCAGGGTGATCTTGAAAGAAGGCAAAGACATGCAGTTGCCAAATTGCCAAAACAAGAGGAGCTACCAGTCATAGGATGGGAGTTCAGCTAAAGATCCTGTATGCTGCAGATCCCCCTCATCATCAAATGTTGTAACATTGATACAACACTGCTGCTCTGAAGTCTGAATGACTCGTGAGGCAGTAATAAATATGCTTCCATATTATCTCTGGATAGGTAACATAAATTCATGTCTCTCCTTGTGCACTTTGTGGTGGGAAAATATCTGAAACTTGATACGAGTTTGTAGTCCACGATCATGATGTTCTGAATCTCTAATGTTTTACTAATGGTGAGCAAAATTTTTGTCATTGAAAGTGAAACGAAATCATTAGTGTTTTAAATTAGTTGGAATTGAATTGTAGACATGTTAACATTTTTGATAGTTCTAACACTACAGGACCATTTGTTTAAGTGTGTCAGTGAAGTCTGAGAACTTTTTTGTTGTTGAGGAGTAACTTAATGAGATAAGGCCAACTTTGATAATCAAAAATTATAATTTCTTATATTGTAATAAATAGTGAACCAGTGAAACAATGTAAATGCTTACCTTCAACGAACCTACACGACCAAGCATTATTTTGTTCTCCAATGCCAAAATATTTTCTCGCAAAGTCCATTCCATTATATAGCTAATAGGTGTATCCGGTGGGAACTTTGATTTTACAGAATCAAATTTATATCCCGAGTGCTGGCGTGTAGACTTTCTCTGTTCTCCTTCAGCAAACTGAAACTGGTAACATATGAATGTATTTCTGTAAAACTTCAAGATTGTCATGTATAGTTTGGTATAACTGAAGACTTATTTTAATTGTTTAGGTACATTGGCTTGCAGACGACTATACATTATTTGTTGTAAGTAGTATGAAGGGGAGACAAAAGTTATTTGGGGCCAAAAAAATCCTTTTTTTGTTTATTGTGATTTCAAACAAAACTATCAGATACTTGTAGCTAATTGTTCGTAGTTCATGAAAAATAATGAAACTATGATTTTCAAGAACTATATCTGTAGTATATGCACAATAAATTTCAAATTTTATTGATTCACCATTTTCCAGCCATGTTCAAAAACACAAGTGTATAACATTAGTTTAAATGAAGCTTCCGTCTCCCCATATCTACAACTTAAAAATACCTCACCTTTTCAGGATTTAACTTGTAGGTTGGACACTGAGAAACACATTCTACTATCCTTTGTTCCTCCTGCTTAAGCATACGACGCAAAGCACTTTCTCGAATACCTCGGTCATTCAGAGACTCTAAGAGAGCAGTTACATCTTCTCGTTTAGTAAAGAAATACCAATGGCTTGTTGATGAAGGAGAACAATGTACAGGGCAACTATTAGATGCTGTACATAAAAGTAGTTCTCCATTATTAGTATTTTCTGCA
The DNA here is from genome assembly GCA_011170035.1 of Teleogryllus occipitalis. Lineage (NCBI taxonomy): Eukaryota > Metazoa > Arthropoda > Insecta > Orthoptera > Gryllidae > Teleogryllus > Teleogryllus occipitalis. The sequence goes on from BLKR01009308.1 coordinate 132,456, forward strand.
TCTGTTATTGAATCTTCCTTTTCATTAGGTCTACTAGCATTCAATGTTTCAACAGAATTGTTCTGTTCTCCAAGCATTTTCTTTACTGAAGCACTTGGTGGCTTTGAGACATCACGATCACTAGAATCATTTTCTTTGTCACTACTGTTATGACTTTCTTCTTCGAACAGTTTCCTCACATGAGTCAAAGTATCTGATAATTCAAGTGCTCGTGGAGTAGGTTGTGGTAAACACGGACCTATTTCATAAGGACTGTACTCCACAAAAAGACCAGGTAGGGAGGAAAATAACCAGTACTTCCGATGTGCTCTATCACAACCAAGAGGTAGTAATTGGCCACTCATTGCCAGGGGAAGAACTTTTGTACTCTTTTTCTGCAGTTCTACTTTTAACTTGTTCATTTCCTTCTCCATTCTTAGTTTCTCACACACTGCATAATCAGAAGAAACCAGAGGAGAACCTTTTGCAAGTGAAAGCTTGGCGTCTTTCTTTTCCTGAATTCTGAATATAAACAGCAATCATTAATGGCAAGTACAAAAGATAATTATAGAAACTATGAAGATTACAATTAAGTAATTAAAGTTGAACATAGCAAAAATTGAATATACACAAGTTATGGCACCTTTTAGCAGTTGCTTCTTTTTGTAGCTTCATTTCAGCTACCTGTAATGCTCTCACACTAACTCTTGTTTGTCTAGCTTGTTCACAACGTTCCTCCACTTTCTCTCTCACAGAGGCATATGTTAATATCTGGTTGACCAAACAACACAGAATTTCCAATTTTTCCGCTACAAAAAGAACATTAAAAAAATATTTTTATAACACAACAGACTGACATTTTTATTAATGTGCTAACTACTAAAACATGCTATGATATTGTAGAATAAATTTTAATTAAGTCCCACATAAATAATATGAATAAATAACATATATAAAAAATATAAGCCAAATCCACTTAGTGCTACAATTAAAAATAAGTATAATCTACACATGAGTAAATTCCAAGTATGAAGCGAATTAAAACTAAAACTATTTATTATTATAAAATTATAAATAGTTTATCAGGCTACAAAAAGGATTTATGGAATTCAGAAATTCGGAGGAGGAGGAGGCAGAGGTGGTGGAGGAGGAGGCAGATGTGGTAATGGAGGTGGAGACCAGAGGTGGTGGAAGTGGAAGAAAAGGTGGTGGAGGTGGAGGCAGAGGTGGTGGAAGAGGAGGCAAAGGTGGTGGAAGAGGAGGCAAAGGTGGTGGAGGCGGTGGCAAAGGTGGTGGAGGCGGTGGCAAAGGTGGTGGAGGCGGTGGCAAAGGTGGTGGAGGCGGTGGCAAAGGTGGTGGAGGCGGTGGCAAAGGTGGTGGAGGCGGTGGCAAAGGTGGTGGAGGCGGTGGCAAAGGTGGTGGAGGCGGTGGCAAAGGTGGTGGAGGCGGTGGCAAAGGTGGTGGAGGCGGTGGCAAAGGTGGTGGAGGCGGTGGCAAAGGTGGTGGAGGCGGTGGCAAAGGTGGTGGAGGCGGTGGCAATGGTGGTGGAGGCGGTGGCAATGGTGGTGGAGGCAGTGGCAAAGGTGGTGGAGGCTGTGGCAAATGTGGTGGAAGCGGTGGTGGAAGCGGCGGCAGAGGTGGTGAACGTGACGGCAGAGGTGGTGGCAGACGCAGAGGTGGTGGTGGTGGTGGTGGTGAAGACAAAGGTGGTAGAGATGAACGCAAAGGCGGTAGAGGTGAAGGCAAAGGCGATGGAGGGAAGGCAAAGGCGGTGGAGGAGAAGGCAAAGGCGGTGGAGGCAGTGGAGGAGGAGGAGGCAAAGGCGGTGGAGGAGGAGGAGGCAAAGGCGGTGGAGGAGGAGGAGGCAAAGGCGGTGGAGGAGGAGGCAAAGGCGGTGGAGGAGGAGGAGGAAGAAGCAGAGGTGGTGGAGGTGGAGGAGGAAGAAGCAGAGGTGGTGGAGGTGGAGGAGGAAGAGGTGGTGGAGGTGGAGGAGGAAGAGGTGGTGGAGGTGGAGGAGGAGGGAGAAGCAGAGGTGGTGAAGGAGGAGGAGGCAGAGGTGGTGAAGGAAAAGGCGGTGGAGGAGGAGGAGGAGGAAGCAGAGGTAGTGGAGGAGGAGGAGGAAGCAGAGGTGGTGGAGGTGGAGGAGGAGGCAGAGGTGGTGGAGGTGGAGGAGGAGGAGGCAGAGGTGGTGAAGGTGGAGGAGGCAGAGGTGGTGAAGGAGGAGGAAGCAGAGGAGGTGAAGGAGGAGGAAGCAGAGGTGATGAAGGAGGAGGAAGCAGAGGTGGAGGAGGCAAAGGCGGTGGAGGAGGAGGCAAAGGCGGTGGAGGAGGCGGCAAAGGCGGTGGAGGAGGCGGCAAAGGCGGTGGAGGAGGCGGCAAAGGCGGTGGAGGAG